>PGCI01000161.1:0-20000 GCA_002873125.1 Puccinia coronata f. sp. avenae | reverse complement strand
ATGCAGCCTTTCAGTGGACAAGCACAATCAATCTACAGCCCACGTCAACCTTATCCGACAAATCCTTCATTTTGCGTAAGAAAGCGTTGTATTACAAATAATGGCACAACGAGGTTATAAGTATGTATATATGATATCGGAACTGAGGTGTCGAGATGGGGAGGTTAAGAAGCCATATAGTCGACAAAAAGCAGCGCAAAGCTGGAGCCCAACAAGAAGACCAAGAGCCACATGCGGCTGTCCTTATTAGATTCAGCGGCGGTGACGAGTTGCTGGTTTCCCTGTTTAATTTTCCCGGCGGAGATGATCGAGTCGTCCCAGAGCTGGTCGACCAGCTCGTTCTGTTGGGTGAGATGGTAGACCAGCTCGGTCTGTAAGTTGGAGATCTCTAGCAGCGATGACTCGGTCTGCTTGATTGACTTGAGAGTGTTCTCCGTCGCCTTCAGGACCTCCGAGGATTCCTTTTCAAACTGCTGTATCTGTGCACTCGTCAGCACGTTCTCCATCGCTGACTCTTCCAGAGATTCTTGGTCCAGCAGCTGGTCGAACTTTGGCTGATAGATGGTCGGCACTCCCCCCTTTTCAGTTGCCTGGATTGAGTGTGCGCCCATTGATGAACCTATCAAGGACAAAGTAACAAGAATGCGTCAACGAGAAAAACATGATGATACATACTGGGAAAGAGGACACATGTTTAATTTTTTGTTACGTACCTGGTGCATTCATCAATCCAGCCAAGCCGCTTTTCATCACTTTCTCCATTTTTCTTTTGGCCCGATTTTCCTGTTGATCTTTGATGATTTTCCCAAGATCCGTGAGGCGTTGGTTCAAGAACCATAAGATAGACGCCCGATGCCCATTGAACTGTTCCTTTGCCACCGATTGCGAGCTCAGAGAGATCCCTAGGAACCGGCTCAGAGGATTTGATTGCTGGATATCCTGCTGGGCTTTCCGAGCTGATCAACAAGATAACAACCCATTAGCTATAGCAACTTTATTGACTGATATATATGATCATTTTTACATTTCTCGGCAGCCTCAAGTGCTCGGACGCCCTGGACGGATTTCTTCAAGCCGACGGCGACGAGGGTATCAATCTGGTCCTTCTCCGTGTCGCTAAACCAGCGGACATTGGCGAACCCTTGGAAGCCTTTCGAGAGGTTGACCGAACGTTCGTTGGAGCCAGTGGATGAAGAAAACTGCCCGCTTGTGCCCGATGGACTTGGATCCAGATATGCCCGTCTGATGCTGTTCAGAAAGTCGATCAGCTCCTGGATGTTATTGGCCTGCGTTCATCACGATTTGCGGGAGACAGGTCTCAGTGTATGAAAAGAAGGCAGGAGATCGGGGCTAGCTTACTCACAACCAGCTGGGCCTCCTTGGTCCAGGTATCCGATCCCGGGGGGGCCTTCCTTTTGGGGAGTGATTGTATCTGGCTGTGTGTCTTCCTTCGTGAGTGTATGGTGGTCTTGAATTCCTCTGTGCGGTTGTCTGCGACCATCGTACTGCGTTCTCGGGTGAAGTGGTGAAGTGTGGTTAATGGGAATAGTTCGGAATCCACTTTTTTTGTTTTGTTTTTTGTTTTTTTGTAGAAAAAGGTTTCTTTGAAAGAAGGGAGCTCGCCTCCCAGTGTGGACACTCCATTTCCAGAAACAACAAATACACCTCCTCCAACATTAAACACTTGACTTTTAAGTTCAGTCTCCTCTGAGTCTGATGTAGTTCTGACTTCACCTATCATCTCATCTTCATCTACTACTTGCCCTTATACTGACTGTAGCACACCACAACAGTTGATACAGTGTCTAGAAAGAAAGAAAAAATGTGGCCTCTGATTTTCCCACTATTGGGCCCCCACAACAGGCATGACATATTGACACTTCAAAATGAATCCAGAATTAATATTTCTTTTGCCAATTAATTCCCCACTTCCTTCATTTCCCTAACTTTCCTCTTTCTTCTTGCTAACACTACAAACATTTGTAATTTCACCTAAAGAAAAAACTACTGTTTGGGTTAAGCAAAATGTCAACTTTTTTCAACAAAATGGCTCAGTAATAAAAATTGAGCAAAACTGAGCATGCTCAGCAAAATCCCCCAAAGTTGCCATAATGAATAAATATCATTTCTGCTCAGTTTCCAAAAAAAAAAAAAATGCTGAGCATGCTCAGTAAAGCTTCTTTTTCACTTCTGACCATTTTCTGTAAAATTGGGTATATGTTTTTCCCATCCCAAGTTCACATTTTCTTTCTGGGCAGAGTTGCAAATGTTTGTAGTGTAAGCTATTTTCCAATAAGAACTGATGATCAGGAGAATATACTGGAAAAACAAGAAGAAGCTGGGGGAAGAGACATGAGGTGATTGATAAAGGGTACTATGTAGTTATTGGAATTTATGGGGGTTTTTTTTTTTAGTAAAAACTCACTGAAATTTTGATTTTTTTTTTTTCAATTTTCCCAGCCCCCACATTTGGGACCATCCAAAAATGTGGTACATACAATAGAATGCCTACTACAACTGTACTGATAAGTTTTCAAGACTAAAAGGAAGAGGGGCCTCTACAAACAACAAAGGAAAATATCACTTGCACAACAAGAAAGATAAACCTGATGCAATGAAATAATGCATGGATAAAATGAGAGATCAAGTCATGAATGTGGATGGACAAAATAGCTCATTTCTGACATGGCACACTAACACCAATCCTCCCATGCCATCTAACAGCCCAGCGTTAAATTTGGACTATTAGGTGGTACATGTGGCAAGCTCACAAAAACCTTGCAGGATTTGTTTAACTCTTTGAACCTGTTCTTAAAAGTCATGTTGTGTTGCATATGGCAAATAATTATATTGGAGAATATGCACCATTCTCAGATAGCAACTAGTCATAAACTGATAGTTTAACATGTCAGTATGGAATTAGTTGTAGGAGGGGATCTTTGAGGGGAAAGTACTTCTGCTCTCATTGCATGGGGAGAATCAAGCAGTCATTGTCATACAAGCAAAGATTCTACATTGGCACATCTTTCCAATTATGATTAGCTCACAGTCATCTTCAACAGATGGTGATCTACAACTTTCTGATTGTGCAAGTGGGTTTTGGAAGAAACCCTTCTCGTCAAACTAACGGTTTGAAGTCTCTTGTCATTCAGTGTCGAATTGCCATGATTGCATCCAATGAAATCCAATTAGTGGTGACAGATGGAGATTTAATGTTTGTTCTTCTTCTTCTTCTTAGGAGCCATTCCAGCTTGAACAACGTCATCATCACGATCTTTATAGTCTCCAGCGCCGCCATCATCGTCATCATCGCCCCCACCCGCACCCGCACGCTTGCGCGAGAATTTGCCGCCCGATTTCTTGCCCCCGTTCCGTTCGCTCTCTCGGATCTCTCGTGTGGCTTCTCTCGATGCTTCGCCCACGCGTTCAGATAGGAGCATGACTTGCTCCTTGTCGTGCGGGAATTCTTCCATCTTTTTGCCGATCACGCCTTCGATCCGCTGGAGCAATTCGACATCGTATTGAGTGACGAGAGTGACCGCTTTTCCTGACCTACCGGCTCGTGCCGTCCGGCCTACTCGATGGATGTAATCTTTGGAATTCGTGGGCAGGTCAAAGTTGATCACACAGTCTACCGTCGGGATATCCAGTCCACGTGAGGCCACATCTGTGGCGACTAAGATAGAACGGTTTCCAGATTTGAACTGGTTCAGCGAGCTCAGTCGCGTGGATTGAGATAGCTGGCCATGGAGTGGGATAGAGGGGAATCCCAGCAGGCGCAGAATGATGGATAGTCGGTTGGCATCATAGACAGTCCGTGTGAAGATGATCATAGATTTGCCACTGAGCTCATTGACGAGATAGACTAAAAAGGCGTCCTTGTTTTTGAATGGGAAGAACATGTACAGCTGGACGAGTCCATCGACTGTGTCATATTTGGTGGACATCTGGACCTTCACGGGTGAGACGAGAGAGGCACGTTGCAGCTTGGCGACCTTGGTGGTCATGGTTGCACTAAATAAATACGTCCTTCGTTCTCGTGGGATCACTTTGAGAATCTTGTCGATCACCGGACCAAAGTCCATGTCAAGCAGTCGGTCCGCTTCATCCATAATCTTGGAAAAAAATAAATTGGATGAAGAGAAAGGTATAAATAATTTTGCATGCGAGGTTTTTTCCTGACAAGGAAACTAACCAGATACTTCAAATTCCTCAAACTGAACCCTTTAGTATTTTCTAGATGATCGTGTAATCGACCAGGGGTAGCCACGATGATGTGGGGCTGAGAAGGAGGGTAATCCACAAAAAAAAAAAAAAAAACTAACTCAGTGAATATATATTGGATATTGTGAGAGGAGGATAATAGAGAACAGGAGTTCTGACCCGTTTGGACAGCGCTATGGCTTGGCTCATCATGTCGATTCCCCCGACGATGACGGCAGTTTTGACGCCGATAGTCAACCCGAGGGCATCGAACTGCTGGGAGATCTGGTAGGCGAGCTCTCTGGTTGGCGCAAGCACGCAGCAGAAGAAGGGTTTGGGGTCGTCCCAGAGCGACTGCAGGACGGGCAATGCGAATGCGGCCGTTTTCCCAGAGCCCGTTTGCGCCAGACCGATGATGTCCCGGTTCTGTAGCGCATAGGGTATCGATTCAGCTTGGATGGGCGTCGGCCTCTTGTACTTCAGCGTCCGACAGGCCTCGCATAGTTCCGGTATCAGTCCTAGTTCCTCAAACGTCTTGGTCACTTCTTCTACCTCTTCTTCCTGGGCTTCCTGATCTGGTTTTGTCTCTTTCTTCTCTTCTATCGTCAGAGTTTCTTTTCCTCTTTTTTCTTGTGTGTTGCTAGAGCATGAGCCTTCTGACATCGAGCGTGACATCCTAGAACGAGTTGAACGACGGGAGTGTTTTCTTTTCCAACAATAGAGTTGGTTCAGATGGGAAATGTGTGAGTTTATTTTCCATTTTGAATATGCATTGCTGCGCATCCCATATTACTGAATATAAGCCCTCCAATATCACCACAGTGACCTCTCTACAACAATGAAACTGAGAATGGACTGGAAAGGAAGAGAGATATATAGAAGAAATAAATCAAACAAGGACAACAAGGAACCTGTGTAGCACAGTAGAGGAAGTTAGTAATTTGAATCAGTCAGATCTCAACTGAGCTAGGTGAAATAAATATGGGGAATTGAATTGCCGACCCCCATTATTTGAAGGAATGACCCCCTTTTTCTCTGGGACGTCACGGCGACCCTCTTTGGATGTCGCACAATGGTCCAGAACCAGTATTTCTGGTCCTGGACATAACAGGGGGTTGCGGCTTCAATTTTGTCGCGCGGACTGGGGGTCGTCTGTTCAATTTTTTTACCTACCTTGTTTTTCTTTTACTACTTCTTCCTGCTACAAAATGTGATGGTTTTTTTTGCTTTTGCATTTGAAATATGAGATATGTGTTGGTTTGTTTGGGACACAAATCATGAAGCAGAAGAAAAAGAAATAGGGGTGTTATTCTCTGACTTGACTGAAAATTTAATGTAATAAGAGATATGTTCATTGGGTCTGATAAAAAATCAAGCACTACAAGAAAATCTGCTTCAACTGCCACCAGTTGAAATGCAGGTTAATCCCATCTTACTACCCCTTTTACTTCCAAGTTAATTCAAAACAACCTTTCTTGCACACAGTCACTGTGCACAATGCACAGTGACTGTGCATTGAAGTTGTTTTGAAGTGTTATTTGAGTAAGATTCAAGTAACAGCAGAAGTAAAATCAAAGTAACTGCATGTCAACTGGTGGCAGTTGAAGCAGATTTTCTTGTAGTGAAGGGCGGTGATAAAAAACCCTGGGTTGAACCAGAATGTTGTAAATTCTGTTTGGCATGTCCAAATGGGCTCAAAATTGGATCAGAAATTAATTAATGATTACAATTCTTTACTGTATAAAAAGATTCCATAGCCCATGAGTGGTTTACGTGCAGTAGTCTTTTGAAGTTTTGGCCAAAATTGGCTAATACCCAAATGCTGTAATTTCTGTTTGGCATGTCCAAATGGCCTCAAAATTGGATCAGAAATTAATTAATGGATGTGTTTTTTTAATTTATTGTTTATTTCCATAGCCCATGAGTGATTTGCGTGTAGCAGTGATTTGAAGATTTGGCCAAATTTGCTCCTACTCCAATGTTGTAACTTCTGTTTTACATGTCCAAATGGGCTCAAAAGTGGATCAGAAATTAATTAATGGCTATAGTTTTTTTACTGTTACAAAAAGTTTCCATAGCCCATGAACAGTTCACGTGCAGCAGCCATTTGAAGATTTGGCCAAAATCTCATCCTACTCAAATGTTGTAACTTCTGTTTGGCATGTCTAAATGGGCTCAAGAGTGGATCAAAAGTTACCTAATGGATATAGTTCTTTAATTTATAAGAATTTTCCATATCCCATGCATGGCTTACGCACAGCAGCCGTATGTAGTAACAACCAGCACCTTGTCAAAATACTTCATTTTTCATTATAGCATGCTGCATGGTCAATTACATGAATCTTGATGTTACAGGAGTTTTTAATGGTCTTTTTGGCTTTTTTATCATACAATATACGTGTTGTAATGATGTGTAGAAATGGATGAGAACAATAAATCATCATTTCAGCCAACTTGAATCAACAACCCCCACGCGCGGGTCAAATTTGTATTGGCGACCCCCATTTGGGGGGTCGGACCAATTTACCCAATCTGGACAAGTATTGGACGTTAAATTTTGGTCGTCACGACGTCCCCAAATAATCGGGGGTTGTTCCTTCAAATAATGGGGGTCAGCGATTCAATTCCCAAAATATGTGGTTACTTTGAAATATGTTCTCCTCCTAATTCCAGTACAGGTTTCCCATTTCTTCCTACATTTATCCACTGGTGAATGGGTTATCTATGCATTCTAATGAAATCAAGATCTAGAACTAAAAGAGATAAAAAGATTATAGATTGACAACAAAGGTTCACTAGAACCAGTCACTGTTGGACAGTTAAGTCCTTGAGGATTGTGAATTTGAGAAGTGATGAATTACATGTTTATATATTGTATTTCTCAAAAAGCTTGGACACTTTTCTGGGAAATGATTTTTGCTCCAGCTTTTACTAGTCATAGTTATGGGCTATTGGGTAACCTAGTGGATTGACAGGCCAAGATTTTAATGGTTGTAACAATTTTCCGGTCCTCAAAGTATGAAACTGGGCTTTGAGAGGAAAAAAACAAGTCCATGGATGTCCAACATATTTGAGAAACAGAATAAGTGTTTTGAAGATGAGAAGACTTAAGAGAAGGAGAGAAAAAGAAAGAAAGAAAGAATGACAACTAGACATCATTGTGGATAAGTAAGCCCCTGCTCTACATGAACACCTCTGTTGACCAAGAACAAGATAATTGCAAGAAACATGCAGCGTGATTTCTAGAGCCAACAGTTCTTACTTAATTTCTAGCTGTAGTAAAACAGTCTTGGAATCTAAAGAGCCACCCCAATATATTGGTGAGTACAAGTGTGCCATCTTGCTTTCGGTGGGATGACATGCATTGACTATGAGGAGGAACGAAAAATAACCACAGCAGTGCATACAAACAGGATGGAAATCTCTAAACAAACAAAATTACATCTCTTCTCTTACTGCCACGATCGAGCTTTTCTTCTTCCATGTCATCACCTTCGAACGGTCTACAATTCTTTTTTTTTCCATCTTTTTGTACCGAACCAATATATGACCAACCAACTTTTTTTTTCTAGCGCATATAACTGCTGATCAAGAAGACGAAGCACTTCTTTTCAAATGAATATGTCCTTCTTCACAACCAAAACGAAGCCAAAAATGCAGCAATTAGAACTGAGTGGAGAGATGTGCACGAGATGAGAGAGGTAGAGAGTTTACAGAGTAAGCAATGCGCGAGTGGAGACAAGAGCCAGGAGTTAAAATGGAAAGAAAGGAAAGAGAAGGAGAAAGTGTCAAGTGGCTAGCACTTCGTTAACGGTTTCCGATTCGGCCGCCGCTTCCGCTTGCCCGGCTTCTAACACCTTCATCAGCTCATCCACTTCAGGATTAGTGGTTCCGGGGATCCCAGTGGATTGTCGAAATCGATTCGACGCTCGGACGGTCGCGATCGCTTTTCGGAAAGTCTGGAATATCAATCGAGAGAAAATCAGCACGAGAGAAAATCAGCGTTCATACATTTTTGCTGACGGGTAGTACAAAAAAAAAAAAAAGAAAAAGGTGAATGTATAACAGACTTTTTTGGCATCAAATTGCCTCTTGAGATGAGGAAGCAGATTTTGCGTTTCTCCCTTCTCGCTACTCGGATCAATCACACCCGGCTCGACATCAGAAACAAACCAAGGATGTTCCAAGGCAGTACGAGAAGTCAACCGTTCCTCTGGAGATACAGTCAAACATTTCGAGATGAAATCTCTAGCTAAATTATCAAGAAATGAGGATTAGACGTCACTTCTCTCAAGTATCTGAAGGCAACGAAACAGTCAAGCTAGCTCAACAAAGACCAGTACGACGCACCAACGTTCGACACATTCTTCCAGTATTCGGCAGGTTCAAATTTATAGGCCGCATCACAGATGGCACGGATTTCTGCAATGCTATCATCTTTATCAAAAGGCGTATAACCGCACAATAAGAAGTATGTGATGACGCCGATGGCCCAGATGTCAACGGGTTTCCCGTGTCCGCTCTTCTTGAATATCTCTGGAGCCATGTATCCTAAAACCCAATTAACATAAGCGCCGATTAGAAATAGATCAACTGGTATGCTGTAATCTTGTGTTACCTGGGGTGCCGCAAGTAGTGGTCAGTGCGTTGAATTTGGAATCGTCAATGACTCGTGATAAGCCGAAATCAGCGATCAACAGATCCGAGCTGTCTTCGGGACCACGGAATAGCAAATTCTCTGGTTTGAGGTCTAGTCATCAATTCATCAGCTGATCGATCCACATCATGAAAGAGGTTCTCTTTCTGGGTGACCTTCCTGAACCCATTTATTTATAGAGGGAATGCCTCACACCGGGAGGTGAGATGAACAAGAGAGCGGAAATCTAATCTAGTGGATACTCACCACGATGAACGATCCCATGAGAATGGAGATATTCGACGGCATTGAGGACCACTTTGACCAAATGTCTCGCATCACGTTCGTAGTATTGTCCCTTAGCACAAATGCGGTCGAATAATTCACCACCCTGACATAGATCCGTTACAAGATACAGATTATTGAGAGTCTCGAAGTACTGTTAGAAATTGAGAAAATAGATCAGTCAAAGATGTTGGAGAGTGGATAGAGTCATGTAAGCAATGAGTTTATTTTTGTGTTGAAATTACGTAAGGTGGGACCTACGTCGTGAAGAGTGACAATGTTAGGGTGGCCAGCAGAGATCTTCTTGAGGACGTTAATCTCGTTCCTGACCTAGTATTTATTTATGTAGAGTGAATCCACGAGTCAGAATCCCGATCATTACGATCGGATAGTAGCCATCCTTCCAGATTATGCTTTGTTGAAGGATAAGCAGAATCCGCACCATATGCTCTCTTCCTTCCATGAGTCTTTTGTTGATGACCTTGCAGGCGTAGTACTTGCCTGTGGAGATGTGGACGGCTTCCTTGACGACAGCATAGGTACCTGCACTCAAGAAAGCAGTATCAGATCTATTGGACTAATACGAGAGTGCTAGCTTTGGGATGGAAGACTGACCTTGACCAAGCGTTCTGCCTATTCAGAGGACGCACATGACGAACACGGAGTGAGAAACACCAAGATGCGAGGAATCGGTTAGTCCATTGAGCAAGCAACAATCAAGTAGGATGACGGTACCTGTTTTGTACTGGCATGGGACTGTCTGTGGCGTGGGCATGGCGTCGGCGAGAAAGACTAGTGATGTTGGTGTTTGGGACTGCAGAGAGTGGTCAACAGCGACTTTAAATTCCACGTTAATATATCTTCACAGCACTCCACAGCCAATATTACTCTGCATACATAATAAATAAATAAATATTTATTATATATTAACACCACAATATTCCACTACAGCAAGTACAAAAATACATACATCCACTGCTGACTGCATCCAGCAGATTCAGTCTCAACTTCCAAGCAGGAACATGTCAACGAGGGTATCATCACACTATGATCATCATGAACCAAAAAAAAAAAAAAAAAAAAATTCAACTATGTAGGGCCAACGCTTCAAATGTGAGGAGATAATATTTCTTCTGTCAGTTAGAATCATGCCCTTTTCTAATCAGCTTGGTCTGAACCAGTAAGATCTATGTACCACTAGTCATCATATCTGTCCCAATCCAATATCAACCACTGTTGGGCTCCATTGGATCTATGTACTATGTAGCAGCTGCCTTTTTTGATCAATTGCCTTCTCTTTTCCCACTTAGCCAGTCCAACAAAAATATATTTCCTACTTTTCCTTCCACCACAGAGAAAGAAGGCTGTGTGCCAACCATTTTTTTTTTGTCTTTGATGAGTCTGCGTTGATGATTCATCACTCATGAAGTTTGGGCCCAGTGCCACCTATTTCATGTATGAGGTATTTGTATATATGGTTTATCAGTTGATACACATATTTTGTCATACACTGCAAAAGAAAAAAAAATGATAAAAGTGAGACATAAAACCCAAATTAGGTGGTGTAGATGAGGTTGAGTTTAGGGTTGTTAAGCTAAGCTAGTACTTCTCTTGCCAATACACTACTGTGTCTGGGAAATCAAATGGAGCTAATTTAGTGTAGCACTTCTTATGAAGCATTAGTGAAGCCCCCCCGCCCCCCTGGTAGATGTGCAAACTACTTCAGATGTTTTGTTTGCACCACTGTACAGGTAGCTGCAGTGACTCAGGAGGAATACTTTCCTGCAAATTGTCAGTGAAGAAATGCCACTTTATCGGGAGTTGGGACCCTATATATTTAGTTCTCCTCTCACATTTTTTCAAGATAAGTAGTTTCATCTCCGCATGGACTATCACGTGGTGATACATAAATATTTATGACAAGTGACTATAAGTGATTTACTTTTGTTGCATCACTCGGAAATATTCGTGTCATTTCTGCCACATTACACCTTCTCTTCTTTTTCACAACTTTTGTGAGCTTCAGCAGTTTGGATTCCATATATTAACGTCGAGTTTTTTTTTTTGACCGAGGCAAAGGGTTGATAGTTAGTAAAGCAACTCTTTTCCAAAATCAGAGATGATCCCCACTCTCAACTCCTGGAAGTTATCACGACGTATCATAAAATCCAACCAAATAAATATCCGCCAATTCTCCTCTTTTTTTCTGCTCTGTGCTCTCTGTGCTGATCAGCCTGTGCTCTCTGTTCTCAGCGTCTTTGAGACCTTAATAATAAAGCATCTACAGAGTGGCAGACTGACTGTTAGCAAATTTAAAAGGGAAGAGTGACAACTGCATACCATTCCTGCAGTGACTTCTATCGATCCAGTTGTTGCCCCCCCTAAAGAATGTTGTGAAAACCAAGCATAACTTGTTCAGTTGGCCCACCAGTAACATGCGGTATGTTAGATACGCGTGCTACAACTGATGCAGTCCAACATCACCAGCGTGGTGGAGAGATCGGACTAGACCGGGAAGCGACTTGGCGCGGATTGTAAGAGTAGGAGTTAGCGCTACATGGCACGGGTTGCGAAAGACACGGCAGAGCCAGACAATATGAGCTAACGATGGATGGTATACGAGTCTTGCCGTTCTGGTTGCTTGCACCTTGTGGGCGGGCAACCGCTTTAGATGTCTTGCTCGCGGATGTTGGATCTAGTGTTGGGAGATACATCAGCTGAGCCATGCGGAGAGAGATATAAATCTCAACCATTCCTCAAACTCCCCCACAAGCACCTTCCCCTTCCTTTCTTAAAATTAATAGAATATCTTATTTTCCTTTTCAACAGCGACGGGTCGCAACATCTATCTTACTACAAAATAACATCCAATTCCTATATAATATTCACAAGACATCCCGGCGACTGGTCGCAAGCACTGTCAGCACGCAAATTTATTTACACCAGAACCTTTGAAGCTCCATTATCACATTCGCACTCCTCAAATTAACCAAAAGCCCTTTCTGAAAGATTTCAACTGCAAAGAAATTCTCAAACATGTTATCAATCGCATTTGTTTTCATTAGCCTTGGGATGGTAGCCCCAAGCATTGGCTTTTCCGATATATCATCCATCAATTCGTTACTTTTGTCACCCCCTCAAAATCCGGCTTTTGTGGGCCTTACGACTCCTGAAAATGTCACCATGTCGAATTCGTGTACAGAAGCCGTCCATAGCCCATTTTTCCAATCCTCGGTATCGGATTCTCCCGTTTACAAATATGACAAGGTAGCTACTGCGGGCCCAGGGATTCCTTTTGGGCACGGGTTTTTCCAACACTCTTGTCACCAAAATCCAAATGATCAGGAGTTTCAGGATGAAAGCGAGCCGTTCTGCCTCTTCCTGAATCCCACCATTAATCAAGGTTCAGGACTGGTAATCGTCGCAAAAGTATCGACGCTCCACGAAAGTCTTGAGGGCCAGCTGCATCTCAAGGACCAGGCGGAGAAAAATGATGCGTTCACGGTGGTGAAGATGGAGGACAAGGGAGGCATGGGCGCCATCGCATCCAGACGTTTAGAACCTGGGGAGCTAGTGATCAACAGCCAAGCAACTCTCCTAATATCCGTGGAGGATGAGACCTTTGACCGACCTGATTGGCAACATATCCGCAAGCTTGCCGTCGACCTTCTCCCACTCAAAACTAGAGCGCAAGTGGCTCGTCTATTCGGAACCGGCGAGACTCAGGAGGCCTGGATTTCGAGTGCAATTGAAATGAATTCTTTCGAGATCAGCCTGGGGCAAAACAACGACATACCTTTCTTTGCCGTATTTCTCACACCTTCGTGAGTTCAATAAAGTCCTGATCATTAAATTTTTTTCAGAGTGAGTGAAGCCAATCAACTAATGTCAAAACATTTTCCTCCGGCATCTTCAGTCGATTGAACCACGACTGTCGACCTAATACCGCCTTTCATGTGGACAACGAAAGCTTAGAGATCCACATGCATGCCCTTCGTGTTATCCAACCTGGAGAGGAAATGACAATCTCCTGTGAGTAGGATCACATGTAAATTCAGATCAAGCAAGATCAACTTACTAGTTCACTCTTTATCTCCTAGACCGCGACATGAGCCAAATCCGAGAGAAACGCCAGGAGGATATCTCCCATTACGGTTTTAAGTGGTCAGTAAAAAAATACATGAATTGAGCATTTCAAGACTCGGCTTGAGGGATTGTTGCTGATTTTTCCATCTTGCTACAGTTCTTGCGCTCACTGTCGTATGAGTGATGCTCAAGCAGCCGAATCCGATCGTCGACTGGTTAAACTAGATGTCCTCAGTCGCCAGCTCCTAGATTGGGATAGAACTGCAGACAAAGTTATGCTAGACGAGGCGGAAGAGCTCTTAGAGCTATACTTGCTTGTAAGTATCTGGGTCCAATAACTAAACCGCCCCAAAGTGCTTATCAGTAAGGCTCACCATCATTCTACATCCGGATGGAAAATTGCAGGAGAAGTTGGAGAACAACATGGCCGATGGGTACACCATTGCGGCTGTCACCTACAACTCCTTCGGCCACGCGCATCGAGCGCGTCGATATGCAACTCAGGCCCTGGCTTCCGGCGTTACCTACTTCGGCGCCAACTGGGAGGAAGCTGAACCTCTCCGAGAACTTGCTGACACTCCTGAGCAACATTGGTCTTACCGCGCTAGGGTCCCTGAATCATCCAGCAACTTTCAACTCCAAGGTTAACCAAAGACTCGTTGCGATCTTGTCTCATTGACTACAAACATGGACATAAAGAACTAACAAAATAAATCAAGTAAAAATTGTAACATCCTTCGCATTTATGTCATCCCCCTAATATATGTTGTCTGAATGATGGGCACCAAAATATACACAAATAAAATGAAATATAATGTATGCAATTGAACAGAAAAAATACGTATGAAACACCAGTGGTCCGCAGTGAGCACGAGAGAATAGTGGGATCTGAGGACAGCGAGCTGAGAGAGAAGAAAGCAAGAGTCACCTATGAAACACCAGTGGTCCGCAGTGAGCACGAGAGAATAGTGGGATCTGAGGACAGCGAGCTGAGAGAGAAGAAAGCGAGAGTCACCTAATAGGTGGGACAGAGAGTGACTAGATGAGTGACATTGCAAGCATGACAACAGAAACGGTGAGTGACAAAAGAAAAAGACGAGAATAAAGCAAACCTATGAAACACCAGTGGTCCGCAGTGAGCACGAGAGAATAGTGGGATCTGAGGACAGTGAGCTGAGAGAGAAGAAAGCGAGAGTCACCTAATAGGTGGGACAGAGAGTGACTAGATGAGTGAAGAGAAAAGAAAAGAGAGAGCAAGCGGAAAACAGGCTAGATCTAGATACAACAGCATAACCTAATCTGGTGAGAAGAACAGGCCCCCGCAACGATCCTCCCATCTTGAACCCTAATCTTGTCAGGATATTAGCCTGTCCGCTCTCAGCCTCTTTCATCAAGTCATCTTTCACTTCCTTGTCCTGTCCAGTTTCTGTCCTGTGTCCTGTCTTCCTGTCCCGTCCATTCCTGTCAACCCATGTCCTGTCATCCTGTCAACCTGTCCTGTCCTCTGTCTTGTCCCTATGCCTGTTACAGTAGTGTAACAGGTGCTCCTCAACTACTTAAGCTGCACCCTATGAAGCAATCAACCCCATCAAGTCTGAGCAAAACCAAGTGAGAACCACCCGTGACACAACTTTCAGCTCCTCTTTCACCCCCCCCTTCTCAAGCGTAGACTTGTAAACTTAACAAATCTAATCTGGTGTCCCACATGAGATCCATGTTTGTCACCTCACTGTCACAGCCCCCCGTGCTTGCTAGGCAGTCTTCAGATTGATATTTTGAAGCGCTTGTCGCGTTTTGATTGGTGCCAATGGTTTAGTGAGAAAGTCGGCGTGGTTCTCGTCGGTGCGAACATAGCTGACGGTGAAGTTGGATTCTTTCTCAATGTGGTGTCGGAGCCAGTGATGGCGCACATTGATGTGTCTGGTGCGGTGCTGATATTGTGGATTCTTGAGGAGGTTAAGAGCTCCTTGATTGTCGCAGAAGAGATGCGCGGTGGCTTGATTAAGTTGTAACGAGGGATGGATATCGAGTAACAGTTGTTCAAGCCAACGTATGTCTTGACCGGTTTCGGAGCAGGCACGATACTCTGCTTCCGTGGTCAAGAGTGCGGCGGCATCATCGTCCTGTTTTTGACAGCGCCAGCCGACAGCCCTGAAATAGTGAATTAGACTTCCTGCGAAGGAGGCACAATCGACACCGCTTTCATAACTGGCGTCCGCAAAGCCAACAATTTGTCCAGGGAGAGTTGGGGGCTTTCCAAGATGGAGAGCCATGTTCTCTGTATTCTTGAGATAGCGGAAGACATGTCGGACATGGTTTTCATGAGTGCGGGAGGGATTGTTTAAGAATTGTGAAAGGTAGCTGCAGGCAAAAGCAAGATCTGGTCGGGTACATTGCACCAAGTAGTTGATCAGACCTACCGCCCGTCGATAATTGAAGTTTGCCGAGACTGGGATGGAGTCAATGGGAGCAGTCAGGGCATTCAGAGGTAGTGGAGTAGAGGCAGTCTTGCAGTCGGACATCTTGAATTCATCGAGTATTTCCCTGATGTAACGGTCTTGAGAAAGTGAGATCGTTTTGGTGATTGTGTCGCAAGAGACGCGCATGCCAAGTACCCATTCGCAGGCTCCCAGGTCCTCCATTTCAAAGCGCTCGATGATTTGCTTTTTTAGGAAGCTGACATCAGGTCCGACGATGACTAAGTCGTCAACGTGTACGTAGACAAAGCAAGGGCGAGTGGTGTCTTGATGGACGAACAGGCAAGCGTCTGCCGCGGCTGGTTTGAAGTTGGCGTCTAAGAAAAAGGATTTCAGCGCGTGGTACCAACACCGAGGACTCTGCTTCAGGCCATAAAGCGACTTTTGAAGCTTCAGCCCGTGACCGTGTGGTACCTCGATGTTGACGCCGTCGGGCACTTTAAGGTAGATGTCTTCATTGGGTACACCGTTGAGGAACGCGCAGCGTACGTCCATTTGTTCAACTTGGAAATCGTTGGCGGCTGCAATGCCGAGTAGGGTACGGAGCGATGCAAGGCGACCAGTGGGAGCGAAAGTGTCCTCGTAGTCAATTCCTTCAATTTGTCGAAAGCCGCGGACGCAAAGCCGGGCTTTGTACTTGAGGAGTTCCCCATTGGCGTTGAACTTTCGCTTGAAAACCCAAACCGTGTCCAAGAGCCTCGTCCCCGCCTTCATTGGAGCCACCACCCACACTTCATGTTGGCGGATGTTATTTAATTCCACCTCCACTGCCATCAACCATTCATTGCGGTCGAGGCGACGCATAGCCTGAGAGAAGGTTTTCGGATCCTTCATGGATGCCGGTTCGCCAACAATGACGAATGCCCGGTGGGTGGGCGGCAAGGTCACCACATTTGCATGATGTCGTCTGCTCCCTTCAATGATGTTGGCGGGATCCACATCACTGCTGATGTTGTTAGGAGCTGAGTTGTAGTGTGGTACATAGGTGTATCCCTTCACGGGCTTGGGGTCGATTGGCAAAGGAGGAAGCTCCTCCGCAACCTCCTCCGCGTTGTCTTCGGGGATGTCCTCAGTCAGAGATTGGAACGAGTCCTGTGTTGATTTGGAAGAGCCAGAGACTGGGTTGTTCGGCGCGGGGGGAGTGGGTGTGTCGCCCAACGGAGGTTCATCGTTGGTGATGTTAAGAGTGGACGGAAAGAGTTCCTCAACCCAGTTGCTGACATCACTACTGGGGGAAAGGGAATTGGAATGAGGGAAAGTGCTGGGAAAGAAGCGAACATGGTGGGATATTTTGATTTTGTTGCATGAAGGAACCCACAACTTATAGGTACTATGTCCCTCGTCAAATCCAATAAGGATAGCTTCTACACCGGATGGGGCAAATTTTGAGTCGCGCCACTTCTTCTCCTCGAGGACCACAGTACGGCAGCCAAATGGCTGTAGGTGGGAGATGTTTGGAGCTGTCCCATTCCAGAGTTCATACGGACTTTTAATACTGATCGAACTGTCAGGAGACCGGTTTTCGAGGTAGACGGCGGTAGTGACAGCTTCACCCCACCAGTTGAGGGACATCCCTGCAGTGAGGAGCAGAGCGCGTGCCTTTTCGACAGTTGTCCTGTTTCCACGCTCCGCGAAGGGGTTTCGCTGCGGGGTGTATGGGGCCGAGGTATGGTGAGTGATGCCCCGTGCGTTGAAAAGGGAGGAGAATTGATGGTTTACAAATTCTCCGCCGTTGTCGGAAACTACGGATTTGAGAGTACAACCGGTGTGATTTTCAGCTTGGTTGAGAAAGAGCATGAAGTTGCGGAATGTGTCAGACTTACGCGGCATCGGGTAGATAAAGCGGTACTTGCTGTGCCCATCTATTATCTTTAGGAAATAGCGATTTCCTCCCCGAGAGGCCGGTGTGATAGGTCCGCACAGATCCATATGAATGCAATCGAGAACATGCTCCATGACTGGAAACGAGCCCGGAAAAGGTTGACGATGCATCTTTGACACGTCGCAGTGACGACATTCCAGGGACGTGACGTGTAGATCTGGATAGGCTACCTTTAGATAGGGAAGGCTTGGGTGTCCTAGGGCGTTGTGGAGAACGATTGGGTTGGTTTTGATGGCCAGGGCTCGAGGTACCAGTAGATTGATGATGAGCACTCTTTCAATGGTCGATCCGGAGCATAGCACGTGACCCCCTTTCCTAAGCGAAAAACGGTCGATGTTATTGTCGGCCTCCAGTCTGAATCCTTGTCGAACATACGTGGTGAGAGAGAGAAGAGAGTTGGATAAATCAGGCACAAAGTAGGCCTTCTTGATGTGTATTGGTCCGGAGGAGGCAGGGATGACGGCACTGCCTTCTCCAACAATTGGGATGGAGGCCCCATTGGCGCCAAAAACGGTTAACGAGCATGGTTTGATGGTGGAAAAGTAGGAGCGGTGTTTGAGATAATGACCGGTTGCTCCACTGTCAAGGATTATTGAGTCAGAGACCCCCGATTGGGCGCTGAGCATAGCTCGTTTGCTCATTCTAGCATTTGCCCGATCCAGAGCCGCTTGAAAATGTGCGACCGCAAGCTCAGGATGAACAGCGTGACATCTGTCTTCGGTGTGACTGGTGACAGCAGGGTTGTGTACCCCATTCTCGCATTTAGGTCCCTTGCGTCTAGATGTGGTGGTTGATTTTGACGATTGTTGAGACAATGGTTGCGGCTGCTGCGACACGGCAAGAGCGGTGGGAGCTGTGGGTGAGGCCATAGTGGAGGCCTCCTGTTGACGTCGGAGTTCGCTCTCTAGATCGTTGAGAAAACTGCTCATCTTGAGCGGGGTGTCTGGTTTTTTCATGCCGGCGTACTGTAGGGTGCGAAAAGTGCCAAAAGAAGACGGCAGCCGTTTGAGGACCAAGAATATCCAGCAGGTCTCGAGAGTTGTTTTGTCGAGTTTTCCGGCTGAGACTTCGACCAGCAGTTCAAAAGATGTCCGGAAAGAATTGATGGACTCTCTCATGTTGTCTTTGCCAAAACGAACGTCAGACAGCTTGTCCCAAACGTTAGCGGTGTTTTCCAAGGATTGAGTGGCATAATGGGCATTAATGGCGTCCCACAAGGCCTTAGGTTCGTACGTCTTGTAGTCATTTCCGACGAACCGGTTGGCATTGTCTTCATTAAGGTGGAGTCTGATGTAGGTTGTGGCTCGTCTCTTTTTGTCGTTGTGATTGGCCTGACTCACATATTTGGAGGTGTCTTCAAGGACGTATTCGTCCAGTCCTTTGTATGCCAGGGCGTTGATGATTTTATATTGCCAGGTTGTGAAATTGGTGTCATTGAGAGGTTCAATGGACACTTTGATGGAATCTTGATCGGTCATGATGGGAGCAGATTGATGCGGAGTTGGATTAAGCAACTGGCGGATTGATTCTGCGTCGGATTCCGATTCTCTTAAGGGTTCGTCAGAAGAGGAGTGCTCAGGGGCTGGTTCTTCAGGGGCCGGGGTGAATGGGTAGCGTCCGGTAGAGTGTTCGGACGGCTTACGATCCTGATTGTCGGCCACGGTGAACTGTTTTGCTTGACTTGTCTGTCAGTCGGCTTTGTTGCACACGATCCTATCTGCTTCGGTGCTCTTAGTAGGCTGGGCTCATAACCTATGAAACACCAGTGGTCCGCAGTGAGCACAAGAGAATAGTGGGATCTGAGGACAGCGAGCTGAGAGAGAAGAAAGCGAGAGTCACCTAATAGGTGGGACAGAGAGTGACTAGATGAGTGACATTGCAAGCATGACAACAGAAACGGTGAGTGACAAAAGAAAAAGACGAGAATAAAGCAAACCTATGAAACACCAGTGGTCCGCAGTGAGCACGAGAGAATAGTGGGATCTGAGGACAGTGAGCTGAGAGAGAAGAAAGCGAGAGTCACCTAATAGGTGGGACAGAGAGTGACTAGATGAGTGAAGAGAAAAGAAAAGAGAGAGCGAGCGGAAAACAGGCTAGATCTAGATACAACAGCATAACCTAATCTGGTGAGAAGAACAGGCCCCCGCAACGATCCTCCCATCTTGAACCCTAATCTAATCTGGTGTCCCACATGAGATCAATGTTTGTCACCTCACTGTCACAATATGCGCACAGTCCGGTGCTATTGAGAGCAAATAATACTCAATTCCTGTGTCAAAATGCTTCAGGTTGTGCTCGCCTCTTAACCATTAATATTATGTATTGACATTATAAGCTGAGATTTATGTAAATACCTCTCCAGTAGAGACTCATGTGAGTTAACAAATCAAAACATCCACATGGTATATTGTCAAGCAAGCACGAATTCCTC
>PGCI01000160.1:0-202642 GCA_002873125.1 Puccinia coronata f. sp. avenae | reverse complement strand
GGCCCAATTGGGGTTTAAACCTCCAACCCCGCGCGTGGATTATATAATCCAATTGGAAATTGGCCAAATGCATGGAAATAGCTAATCCCCTAGTTACCACATATGTACAAGTGTAACTAGGGTAAAAATAGATTCTACGTGGTTTATTTACAAGGTTTTATTAATAAAAACCTTGAATACACAAGAGTAACATAGCCAGCGTGGCCTTTAATGATTGGCCTTAGTCATTTGTGGCCCATTCGCGTCATTTGTGGCCCATTTCAGATACAATCACACATCAGTGTTGTTATGTACCTTAGTTATAATGACTAAATAGGTTATTAAGGTCATGGAAAGCACTTGTGACGCTGAATTAATGACCAGCAGTGTCATTGGGATGAGCCTTGTTAGTGCCAATCTCCCAAATTGGCCACATTGCGCTGGAAACCAGTTACTACACGCACACAGGCAGAAAGGTCCTCCACTATGAGTGAAATTAGTATATATAGAGCCCTCTTTCCACGCCAAAAGTTGTTCCCCATCATCAATTATTATTACAGTCAATCAGTTACGCCGTGTCCTGTCCTTATTTCAGTTACTCTGCCCTGTTTTGCCTGTTTTATCCGTGGTGTTCCCTTCAAATCAACCATTCTACGTGTCCAGCTCCTGCGCAGAAACCCTTCAATCTACCCAGCAGCTCTACTTCACCCCCCTACGTGGCTTTTTGGCTTGAAAGAAGCAATAGTGAGCACTTCTTTCATCCTTCTGTCCCCATTCTGGTTCCTTAATTGGAAAAGCACTTTGGTACCACCTTCTGTTACGCAGAAACCCATTGGTTGCTTAATCAGATACCACCCTGCTTTGCAGATCTCTGATTTAGAGGGCACCTACAAACACCCCTGAGCCAGCAGGCCCCTCTATAAAAAAGAATTATATTCTTTTTATCTCTTCTTTACTACTTTTCTACGTGAAATTACCCCACTTTACCCTTATTTTGAACCCTTATCACCTTGTATAGCTAAAAGGTACTAGCCCTTGGCATCACAGAGGCTGACAATTTGGACTAGCCAGAATGTGGATTTAATCACTGAGATTCAACTAGCTTGGTTGTTGTGATGCCATTTTGGCCATGTAAACTTATCAAGGGTGCACAAAACCTCATTCACATATTTATTTTCCACAAATTCAAAAGGTGTTGAAGCTAAAAAGGAAGTGAGATACTGTCAGCCCTACAGAGACTACAAGGTATCCAAAGGAATGCATAGCCTTCATTATTATGTAAATCTTATTAAAGAAATGGACTTTTGATGCAACATTAAGTAGGGTCCCTCACCAGAGATACCCTTGATTTGTTACTCCTTCTCATATTTCATGACATCTCAAAGGTAATATCTAATTACATGAAATAATAATCCTGCTGTGGACTGTGCCAACCACAAGTTAACCAAAGAAGTAATTATTCAATTGGTTAGAAAATTGAAAAAGATCTATTCTAGCAAGTCACACACTTGTAGAAAGGAATTACTTACTTGTCAGCCTCTGTGATGCCAAGGGCTAGTACCTTTTAGCTACACAAGGTGATAAGGGTTCAAAATAAGGGTAAAGTGGGGTAATTTCATGTAGAAAAATAGTAAAGAAGAGATAAAAAGAATATAATTCTTTTTTATAGAGGGGCCTGCTGGCGCAGGGGTGTTTGTAGGTGCCCTCTAAATCAGAGATCTGCAAAGCAGGGTGGTATCTGATTAAGCAAACAATGGGTTTCTGTGTAACAGAAGGTGGTACCAAAGTGCTTTTCCAATTAAGGAACCAGAATGGGGACAGAAGGATGAAAGAAGTGCTCACTATTGCTTCTTTCAAGCCAAAAAGCCACGTAGGGGGGTGAAGTAGAGCTGCTAGGTAGATTGGATGGTTTCTGCGCAGCAACAATGGGTAGTTACGCGGGGCTTGATAGCGGCACGCCCGAAGGGCGTGCGCACGCCCCCCCAAATGCCCAAAAAAAAGGCGTGCGGGGGCTGCACGCCTTCCCAACCAGGCGTGCAAACCCCCGCATGCCGCACGCCTACAAATGGCGTGAGGACGTCCGGCTCGGTGTGCGGCCCCGCCGGACAGGCGTGCTGGCCATGCACGCCTGTCTGGAGGGCGTGCACGCCTTGCACGCCCTCCGGACAGGCGTGCACGGCTGGCACGCCTGTCCGGCCAGGCTCACGTAAGCCTCTCGAATCGAGAGGCTTAGGTGAGCCCCTTGGTGCCCTTATAAGGGTACCGAGTGGTACCCTTATAAGGGTACCGTTTGGTACCCTTATAAGGGTACCGAGTGGTACCCTTATAAGGGTACCAAAAGGTACCCTTATAAGGGTACCGAGTGGTACCCTTATAAGGGTACCAAAAGGTACCCTTATAAGGGTACCGTTTGGTACCCTTATAAGGGTACCGAGTGGTACCCTTATAAGGGTACCGTTTGGTACCCTTATAAGGGTACCGAGTGGTACCCTTATAAGGGTACCGTTTGGTACCCTTATAAGGGTACCGAGTGGTACCCTTATAAGGGTACCGTTTGGTACCCTTAAAAGGGTACCAAACGGTACCCTTATAAGGGTACCAAACGGTACCCTTATAAGGGTACCACTCGGTACCCTTATAAGGGTACCAAACGGTACCCTTATAAGGGTACCACTCGGTACCCTTATAAGGGTACCAAACGGTACCCTTATAAGGGTACCACTCGGTACCCTTATAAGGGTACCAAACGGTACCCTTATAAGGGTACCACTCGGTACCCTTATAAGGGTACCAAACGGTACCCTTATAAGGGTACCACTCGGTACCCTTATAAGGGTACCAAACGGTACCCTTATAAGGGTACCACTCGGTACCCTTATAAGGGTACCACTCGGTACCCTTATAAGGGTACCAAACGGTACCCTTATAAGGGTACCAAACGGTACCCTTATAAGGGTACCAAACGGTACCCTTATAAAGGGTACCGTTTGGTACCCTTATAAGGGTACCACTCGGTACCCTTATAAGGGTACCAAACGGTACCCTTATAAGGGTACCACTCGGTACCCTTATAAGGGTACCAAACGGTACCCTTATAAGGGTACCAAACGGTACCCTTATAAGGGTACCACTCGGTACCCTTATAAGGGTACCAAACGGTACCCTTATAAGGGTACCAAACAGTACCCTTATAAGGGTACCGTTTGGTACCCTTATAAGGGTACCGTTTGGTACCCTTATAAGGGTACCGTTTGGTACCCTTATAAGGGTACCGTTTGGTACCCTTATAAGGGTACCGTTTGGTACCCTTATAAGGGTACCGTTTGGTACCCTTATAAGGGTACCGTTTGGTACCCTTATAAGGGTACCGTTTGGTACCCTTATATACCCTTATAAGGGTACCAAATGGTACCCTTATAAGGGTACCAAATGGTACCCTTATAAGGGTACCAAATGGTACCCTTATAAGGGTACCAAATGGTACCCTTATAAGGGTACCACTCGGTAGGTACCGTTTGGTACCCTTGTAAGGGTACCAAACGGTACCCTTATAAGGGTACCGTTTGGTACCCTAAAAAGGGTACCGTTTGGTACCCTCATAAGGGTACCGTTTGGTACCCTTATAAGGGTACCAATTGGTACCCTTATAAGGGTACCAAGTGGTACCCTTATAAGGGTACCAAACGGTACCCTTATAATGGTACCACTCGGTACCCTTATAAGGGTACCAATCGGTACCGTTATAAGGGTACCAATCGGTACCGTTATAAGGGTACCACTCGGTACCCTTATAAGGGTACCAATTGGTACCCTTATAAGGGTACCAAACGGTACCCTTATGAGGGTACCAAACGGTACCCTTATGAGGGTACCGTTTGGTACCCTTACAAGGGTACCATTTGGTACCCTTATAAGGGTACCAATTGGTACCCTTATAAGGGTACCGAGTGGTACCCTTATAAGGGTACTGATTGGTACCCTTATAAGGGTACCGAGTGGTACCATTATAAGGGTACCGTTTGGTACCCTTATAAGGGTACCACTTGGTACCCTTATAAGGGTACCGAACGGTACCCTTATAAGGGTACCACTTGGTACCCTTATAAGGGTACCGTTTGGTACCCTTATAAGGGTACACGCCTGTCCGGCCAGGCTCACGTAAGCCTCTCAATTCGAGAGGCTTACGTGAGCCCCTTGGTGCCCTTATAAGGGTACCGAGTGGTACCGAACGGTACCCTTATAAGGGTACCAAACGGTATCCTTATAAGGGTACCAAACGGTACCCTTATAAGAATACCACTCGGTACCCTTATAAGGGTACCAAACGGTACCCTTATAAGGGTACCAAACGGTACCCTTATAAGGGTACCAAACGGTACCCTTATAAGGGTACCAAACGGTACCCTTATAAGGGTACCAAACGGTACCCTTATAAGAATACCACTCGGTACCCTTATAAGGGTACCAAACGGTACCCTTATAAGGGTACCAAACGGTACCCTTATAAGGGTACCAAATGGTACCCTTATAAGGGTACCAAACGGTACCCTTATAAGGGTACCAAACGGTACCCTTATAAGGGTACCAAACGGTACCCTTATAAGGGTACCAAACGGTACCCTTATAAGGGTACCAAACGGTACCCTTATAAGGGTACCAAACGGTACCCTTATAAGGGTACCAAACGGTACACTTATAAGGGTACCAAACGGTACCCTTATAAGGGTACCAAATGGTACACTTATGAGGGTACCAAACGGTACCCTTTTAAGGGTACCAAACGGTACACTCATAAGGGTACAGAACGGTACCCTTATAAGGGTACCAAACGGTACCCTTCTAAGGGTACCACTTGGTAGGTACTGTTTGGTACCCTTATAAGGGTACCGTTTGGTACCCTTATAAGGGTACCACTCGGTACCCTTATAAGAGTACCGTTTGGTACCCTTATAAGGGTACCACTTGGTACCCTTATAAGGGTACCACTTGGTACCTTTATAAGGGTACCAAACGGTACCCTTAAAAGGGTACCAAACGGTACTTATAAGGGTACCAAACGGTACCCTTATAAGGGTACCACTCGGTAGGTACCGTTTGGTCCCCTTATAAGGGTACCCAGTGGTACCCTTATAAGGGCTCCGTTTGGTACCCTTATAAGGGTATTGTTTGGTACCCTTATAAGGGTACCAGTCGGTACCCTTATAAGGGTACCACTCGGTACCCTTATAAGGGTACCAAACGGTACCTACCGAGTGGTACCCTTATAAGGGTACCGTTTGGTACCCTTATAAGGGTACTGTTTGGTACCCTTATAAGGGTACCGTTTGGTACCCTTATAAGGGTACTGTTTGGTACCCTTATAAGGGTACCGTTTGGTACCCTTATAAGTGTACCGTTTGGTACCCTCATAAGGGTACTGTTCGGTACCCTTATAAGGGTACCAAGTGGTACCCTTATAAGGGTACCAAGTGGTACCCTTATAAGGGTACCGAGTGGTACCCTTATAAGGGTACCGAGTGGTACCCTTATAAGGGTACCAAACGGTACGCTTACAAGGGTACCAAACGGTACCTACCGAGTGGTAACCTTATAAGGGTACCGTTTGGTACCCTTATAAGGGTACCGTTTGGTACCCTTATAAGGATACCAAATGGTACCCTTATAAGGGTACCAAACGGTACCCTTATAAGGGTACCACTCGGTAGGTACCGTCTGGTACCCTTATAAGGGTACCGAGTGGTACCCTTATCAGGGTACCGTTTGGTACCCTTATCAGGGTACCGTTTGGTACCCTTATCAGGGTACCGTTTGGTACCCTTATCAGGGTACCGTTTGGTACCCTTATAAGGGTACCGTTTGGTACCCTTATAAGGGTACCGTTTGGTACCCTTATAAGGGTACCGTTTGGTACCCTTATAAGGGTACCGTTTGGTACCCTTATAAGGGTACCGTTTGGTACCCTTATAAGGGTACCGTTTGGTACCCTTATAAGGGTACCGTTTGGTACCCTTATAAGGGTACCGTTTGGTACCCTTATAAGGGTACCGTTTGGTACCCTTATAAGGGTACCGTTTGGTACCCTTATAAGGGTACCGTTTGGTACCCTTATAAGGGTACCGTTTGGTACCCTTATAAGGGTACCGTTTGGTACCCTTATAAGGGTACCACTTGGTACCCTTATAAGGGTACCGTTTGGTACCCTTATAAGGGTACCGTTTGGTAGCCTTATAAGGGTACTGAGTGGTACCCTTATAAGGGTACCGTTCGGTACCCTTATAAGGGTACCAAACGGTACCCTTATAAGGGCACCAAGGGGCTCACGTAAGCCTCTTGATTCGAGAGGCTTACGTGAGCCTGGCCAGACAGGCGTGCCAGCCGTGCACGGCTGTCCGGAGGGCGTGCCAGCCGTGCACGCCTGTCCGGAGGGCGTGCAAGGCCTGCACGCCCTTCAGACAGGCGTGCTTGGCCAGCACGCCTGTCCGGCGGGGACGCACGCCGAGCCGGCCGTCCTCACGCCATTTGTAGGCGTGCGGACGGCGTGCGGCATGCGGGGGAGGGCGTGCGGGGGTTTGCACGCCTGTGTGGGAAGGTGTGCAGCCCCCGCACCCCTTTTTTTTAGGCGTTTGGGGGGGGCGTGCCGCTATCAAGCCCCTAGTTACGCTACCGGTTAACGGTAGCGTAACGATAAAGTAATGATTTTTTGCATTTTACGTTAACCTTTTTTCATTCAATTTTGTTTTTCAACTTTGTTAATTTACTCAATGGAGAAGGAAAAAAAAATACAATCGTTACGATATTGGGAGATTGGGGAAAAAAAATGGGTGAATTCACATATGAAGGTATTATTTCTTAGGTACTAGATAGTTCAATGCTTTGCTGGCATCTTCAAACTCTCCTGTGAGGGGGACATCTTCTCAGAGCCACATCAGATTGCTCACACACCGAGACATTGTTGAGGGAAGCAAACAACCCCAATTGCTGGTGCAAACATTGGCTGCAGCCAAGAACAACCGTTAGACAGAACATGAGCTACCAGAGGCTCCAAGATAAGCGCGTGCCATGCGGGATAGAGCTGGGTAGGTCATTGAGTTTGCCTTCCACCATTTTAGGGGTGTTTCTTTACGACCTATTGCATCAACAGAGAATCGCTTCTTGGCCTTCAAAAAGATTTGAACCTCGTCTTTAAGTGGTGCAGGTTGCGTTTCCCCCTGAGAAGCCAGACGGGCTATAAGCGACTGAGATTCGGAAGCAACCGGACGTTCTATTTCCACGACTTCTGAATCGTGTACGGGTTTCTTCTTGGTCATACTGTGCTGTTCCTTGTATAGCTGAAACCTCCGATCAAGCAAATTGATGCAGTCTTTGACCTCGCAGCTATCCGATCCAAATGCCAGGTCAAATATGTTGGTTCAATAGCATGTGTGCAACAATGTTGCAAGGACCAAAGTCTTGCACGCCAATGCCTCCTCCAGGTATTTTTTGACTCGCGCAAGCATTGAATGATACATTGGATACAGCGTATCCGTTTCTTTTGCGCGCTTCTTCTTTTCTTGTAACTGCTCCTTGAGTGTAAGATACTTGGGGATTACATGTGCGCCAGTCGGATGGTTCCCCTCCATTTCAGCCGTGAGCTTCACAAAAACCTGTAAGAAAGGTTTGTTTCTAGTCAGTATTACTATTGGTGGTGGTTTGATTTCAATCAATGAGATGTACCTACTTCCAGCTCACAATTCAAATTATCAATCTCTTTCCAATCACGCGGCAAGAACATTACATCAGAGAAATTTCCAGCCTGATTTGCTTCCTGATCGTCCTTCAGTAAGCGGTCGATTACCTCACGCGCGTCAATAGCTTTGCGATAGCTCTGATACTTGATGTTCCAGCGTATGCTGTATCCGGCAATTAATGGGGCGACCTTGATATTCATGTTTTTGGCGGTTCTTTCAAAGTTGGCCCGCTGCGCAGACGAACGTGTGATTTGTTTGATTACCACATCAAGCTTCTGGGTGAGATCTTTGAGTCGAAGGGTTTTTGCATGCTTCAGACAATTGGCATTGGAGGTCACATCAATGTGTCCGTCATTGCTTTCCTTTTCAGATACCTCTGATCCAGCATCGGATCCCTCATTGTCAGCGTTCCCGTAGTCGCTGTCAACAGTTTCTTCTACATTAATAGTTGCGCCTACAGTTTTATTTTTGTCTGTTGTAACTGCAGGATCGTTTTTTTCTTCTTCTTCAGCAAGTGTTCCAAGGACCGGGAAGAAACCAAGAATTGATTCCTTTGCTTTTGAAGGAGGCAACGTTTTGAGAGACAGAGACTCCAGGCCAGCATTCACAATTAATGCTATCTTATGACAGAAGCAGCAAATGTGCATGCTGGCTGGGTCCAACAACTCGGCATTTGAAGATTGTTTTTCAGGCCGATTGTCATTGAGCAGACCATACATTGCACTGGCCATAGTATTATTATTCGATCCTGAGTCGGTTGTCTGAGCAAGCATTTTTTCATACAACCGGTTCTTGTTCAACACAGTTGCAATAGGCCGAGCCAAAAGGTGACCATAATGCTTCCAGGGGATCATTTTGAGAGTCAGATGGCGGACACGATATTCCCACTCTAAATCTATGAAGGCAACCGCGGCACCGATGAAGGCAAACCGATTGCCTTTTGTCGTCCAAAGGTCCTGTATTAATGTAAATTTTGTATCAAGTTTCTGTCAAAGTGCCACGGCGTAACTGTAAGCAGATGTTGAAAAGGCCAAGTAGCAACACAAAAAGAAGAATGTAGAGAACTTACACTCAATTTGTCAAATACATGAGCCTTCAACATCAAGTAGAGTTTTTTTGCCTCATCTTCCGACCACCGCCAACAATAAAGCAAAGCGTTATTGTTTGCATACTGGAAAGCAGCCCGTCTTCGATGCGCGTCCATGCAAGCGCCTGTCGTATTTGCCAAATCATAATGATTTGATTCAATACTTGATTTACAAAAGTTGGCTTTGTCTGAAGAAAGCTATTTATTGTTGGCTGTTTGTCTTTGCCGGCTTTGGTTTTTGCAATTCTGAGCTCGGTGACTGAGGGGGGCAGATTGACACCAGATTTCTTGGCTTTGTCACGATTAACACAGCCATCACTATTCTTTCCTGCTTGAGTGGATCCATCAGGGTGACATTTCAAGTTGCCAGCGGTTGATTCATGTGCACGGTATGTGGAAGAACACCATTTACACTTGTAGTTCATTTCCGTATTTGGCTTGTCTCTTTCTTTCCACACGGGGGCTTCAAAGTAGTTGAGGATGTTTGCAAATCCCTCAGACTTCTTCTTGGTTTCCCTTGGAGCAATGGTAACCGACCCATCATCTGAGTCTTGATCATAGTCGTACTCTTCATTGGTAGGATTAGCTTTAGCCTATAATCATCCTCCACATCAGTTCAAATAAAAACAATGTAAGTAACGGCCAAAAACTATCAAATCATAATTGCCAATCTTCAATGATTAACATACCCTTTTGTTGGACTTCTTTTCCTTAGCCTTGGCACCCTTCTTTGTAATAGTAGCCACGTCAGAAGTTTTAACTGTCGCAGTGCTGGCTCCGGAAGTACTTTTTGTGACTGTGCAATTCTTTTTGGCTTTGCGCTTACCCTTAGCTCAAGCCTTGGTGGCAGAATCATTGGTGCAATGAGAATCACATTGAACTGATTCTGACACGGTTACTGCTGGGCGTTTTTGATTTTGTTCTGGATCCTTTTGAGCGGTCAATCGAATGCGAGAGTTCACTGATGGTGTGACCATGTTTGGCGCCAATACGATTGAAGAAGCTCGCCTTGAACGACGCGGTTGGGATTGATCACTCTGACATTCATGAGCTTCTGAGGCTGGTCTTGATTGGTTTTCAGCATCCATGTTTTTTGAATAAGAAGTTCATAGGATTGGATTGGGTGTGAAAAATAGGAGGTACTGAGATTCAAGCAAGGGATAAATGCAGCAGTACGCAGTGGGAAGTTTTTTTACGGCTGTACATTTCAAACAGCGGGAAAAAATTATCATTACCCTGTTCCACGTTACTCTACAGTACTCTACGTTACTCAATCTCCAATGTAAAAAAAAACCCCTGCATTATGTTACCCAAGAAGCTGGGAAAGGGCGCGTTACTGGTAACGCTAACGGCTGGGGTAGGTAACGGCGGTAGTTACTTTACTGAAATATTGTCAGATATCGTAAAGTAAAGTAACTACCCATTGTTGTGCGCAGGAGCTGGACATGTAGGATGGTTGATTTAATGAGAACACCACGGATAAAACAGGAAAAACAGGGCAGAGTAACTGAAATAAGGACTGGACACGGCGTAACTGATTGACTGTAATAATAATTGATGATGGGGAACAACTTTTGGCGTGGAAAGAGGGCTCTATATATACTAATTTCACGCATAGTGGAGGACCTTTCTGCCTGTGTGCGTGTAGTAACTGGTTTTCAGCGCAATGTGGCCAATTTGGGAGATTGGCACTAACAAGGCTCATCCCAATGACACTGCTGGTCATTAATTCAGCGTCACAAGTGCTTTCCATGACCTTAATAAGTTATTTAGTCATTGTAACTAAGGTACATAGCAACACTGACGTGTGATTGTATCTGAAATGGGCCACAAATGACGCAAATGGGCCACAAATGACTAAGGCCAATCATTAAAGGCCATGCTGGCTATGTTACTCTTGTGTATTCAAGGTTTTTATTAATAAAACCTTGTAAATAAACCACGTAGAATCTACTTTTACCCTAGTTACACTTGTACATATGTGGTAACTAGGGGATCAGCTAATTCCACGCATTTGGTCAATTTCCAATTGGATTATATAATCCACGCGCGGGGTTGGAGGTTTATACCCCAATTGGGCCTAACTCCTAAACTATACACAACACCTCAATTGTAAGTCCATAATTGGTCATTTCACATATAGTATGCATATATAACAAGTACATACGTGTGGAATGTCTGTGTGACATGTGTTTGTGGCAAATTCTTACGGGTAATTGGTTCAAGGTGAAGGAGTAGGAATTTAGGGGTACTTCCAGTGAGGGACCCTACATTAATTTGTATGAGGATTCAGAATATGACATAATATTCTAAGTTATCCTTAAGGTTTAGAAGTTATTTAGTATTTTTTGTAAAAAGTAGTTGTTATTTTAATTTATTACTTGTGTTTATGGTGCCAGGACTTTGCTAAGCTCATTGGATAAAAATAAGTAAACTGAGTTTCTTGGTGCATTATTAATCATATAAGTGAGTCTTAATACTGTAGTAATAATGTCTCTTTTTATGTTACTTTTGTCAGGTTGGCTCTGTCATAGTAGCAAGCTGACATTACTAAGGTAGTGATTTCTACATACCATTCTGCTTTGAGTTGACACATGATGTAATTGGATATACAATACACCATGTTGTCATGAGGACGTAGATTGTACTGTACTTAAAAGACTATTAAATTCTCATTACATCATGAGAACATAGATGAATAAGTAAAATCCACTTAATGCCCCTTTGTAGCACACAAAGACTGGCCTCTGAAGATATAAAAGGAAGGAGCTCTTGGGCTATTTGGATCTTATCCCTCAGCTTATTCATTCACCATACTTTACTAGTAGCACAGTGAATATTCTCCACCTACTTAAGTGTAGAGCTTCCTTCCTCTTATCTTCCTTACCACTGGACTGTTAGTTATACTCTAATATGAAATCCTCATTTATCAGTATTTCTATCATCCTTAAGAAGTAGTAGCTGCAAGACTCCCACCTCTGGCAAGAGCCAATCAGTTCAAGTGCTTGCCTCCTACTTCCTTCTTACCTAGTTGTAACACCCTGTGTTACTAGAGTGGCAATTTACATTGTTACAAAATCTCCCGTTATTACTTTTGTATATCAAAAGTATTAATTATAAAGGAGTGTGGACTTAACTTCTTATTCAGAGGATGAATTGAAAGTAATTTCATTCTTAAATAGTCTATCAGCACAGTGATAGTACCTCTATTTATATTGATAAACAGAGTGTTTCATAAACAAAGCTGACAGATACAATACATCTACATGATACACAGAAGGAGGACTGTTCCAATCAACAAAATCAACATCTCAACTGACAGGAAAACATAACAGCAAGCTCCTTGCCTGCCATGCAATACAAAGAAATTTGGATCAACTGCCACCAGTGATCAAAATTCAGGCTACTCCAATCTAAGTGTGTCTGTGACTTCCTTCAAGTTCATCAAAAAATAACTCATCTTGCAAAGTCACTGTGTACCATTGTACCATAAACATTAAATTTGCACCAAAGTTGAGTTGGGGTAATATTTGGGTAATATGCAGAAAGTAACAACACAGCTACTGTATTTTATACAATGGCAGTGAGTTGGGCCAGATTTTCTTTTATTTAGACATCCTGAAAACAGAAATGAGTGCTGCAAATTATTCAAATTTCCAATCATAATAATTCATCCACCCTCCCCATCTTCATTTTGTTAATTTATGAAAACCACAAAAAACTCCAGATGAAAACAGAATGTAATATATCTTCAGCTATATCAGCAAGAAAAGTGGCCTTCCACCTGCCAATTTTCTATGAAATGCCATTCAAACTTCCCAGTATGGATTGACTGATGTTAATGTTACCTTTGATGCAACTCCTGAAATCCTTTGGATAATGTGACCAAGCAGCCAAATAGAACATCAAGGAACACCTCTGCCACTTGAATTTTTAGCATCCCATATGCAAATCACTTCGGTTTCTCATTCTAAGTGAATGGAACTTTGGTAAAAAGAGAAAATGGCATCAACCAGATGAAAATGGGTACAAGCACGTCAAGAACTGTTTCTCAAAATGACCAAGTGGCTCATTGAAAATTGTAACAAAATCAGACCATCTGAGTTTGGATAAGGTGGTCCGGTTGGTCCAAAATTCACATGACACTTGGTCATTCTGGGGAGTTTTTCTGGATGTTCTTGCTTCCATTGCCATCTTACTTATTCCTTTCTCTCTTTTTAACAAAGTGAGACTAACTTGGAAGGAATATCCAATGTGAGTTATCTGCAGGGTACTACACAATTCTGGTGGTTGAGAAGTTGATTGATGTCATTTTTTCCTACTCAAAAACACCATCTCAAGGATCCCAGGAGTTGCATCAAAGTCAAAATTAGCATAGTATTGGGGAAATCAAAATGCATGCCTTAGAACACTGGAGGGGAGAAGGATTGCAAGGCCACTTTGCTTATGGATATAGGTAACTATTCAACATGGCATGCTACTGTTGTCTGAATCTTGATGTGGCTTTAATAACTGAATTAAATAAAAACCAAGGGTTGGATTAGTACCAAAAACTAATTAGCACTTTGTAGTGTGAATTGTGATGAGGATTCCGGAATTGTTAAGGAGACAAAATGTGAAAAGAAAACCTGTTTAAATCTTTCAAGAGGGTTCATCATTGGGGATAAAGTTTCAGAGCTGGGAATTGTAGCAAAAGTGTCAACATCTGGACAAATCGGCAACCTCAAGAAAAAAAATCAATTGTATAAATTTGTAGAGTTTCAAAATATTAAACAATTTTCTTTAGTATTGCAAATTATGTTCTTTCAATCATTTACATGAAACAAAAGAAAATTCTTTGTTGTAAATCCATAGTCTTGTCTCAATTTCGAACTTCTACGCGTCGCGACAATATTTTACGAGACGCAACTCTCTTTTATAAATACCTGTCTCTCGTTGCTAGTTTCTCTCCCCTTAAGGGATTTATTTTGTTATCATTCTCGTACCCTTTTGAAATCTATCTTCACTTTCAGAAACCTTGCCACCCTGCTCCCCCTGTCTGCCGGAGTTTTCCCTGATTCATTACAAAAAGATCTGAGTTTGAATGTGTTATGTTTCGAAATGTGGAGAATACATAAATATGTGTGTGGGGCCAGAACATGAGACATTGCTCACCGACGCACTGCAACTTCGGGGCACCCATTGATTAAACGTATCTAGCAAGTTCCAAACACTCCCAAGCCAAGAATTGATGTTTTTTGGCCGTCGATTTGGCACAGCTCGATGACCGGTGTGGTCATCGAGTTCGTACAGCTCGATGACCGCGCCGGTCATCGAGTTTCTACGAATCGATGGCGCAGCGGGTCATCAAGTTTGTACAACTCAATGGGCGAGCCTGCCATTGATGATCGAACATCTTGAATGGCTGTATTGAATTATTCTGGTCCGAGTGAAGTGCTGGTGGGTAAGGGTAGGGGTCTAGGACTTGGAATATATCTATAGTGGAGCTGGTTTTCTCCGTTTTCTTGCTCAGCACTAGCGGATGACTTCACATTATCTTGCCTCACCTGCTGTGAGCCCAGTCGCTTTTAAATGGTTGCTGCGATCACCGTTTGAGTGAATGGGTTTCTGTAAAAATGATGGGAGGGATTGGCTCTTGAGGGAGTAGGAGGATTGGAGTCAAGAACTGGTAGGAAATATTTACATTCCAATGATTCCGAATCTGAAATCATCTTTCCGTCCATCTCATTTAATGATAACTTCATTATATGTATGTGCGGTCAAAGATAACTAGTGGTGGCTAGTAAGCTGATGCAATTAAAGAACTCCAAGACTTTTGGGTTTCCAAACCATGGGCGTTGGGACACGACCGAGTGACTAGCAATGCAAGAGAGAACATGGGAACCTATGGGCGACACGGAATGGGTCCGACAGAAATTTGGAAACAACAAAATCGGATCATATTTATTTCTAACTTCCGAACCACGGGTGTGAGGACACAACGAAGTGACTATGTGATGACAGGGGACGCAAAACTGAACCCCGTTTGTCAAATCAATTTTTGAGGTATTGCACCAACCCAAACACTCGAGTCAGTAATACGTCTGGAAGACACGTCAATACTGTAAGAGCGAGCCTAAGTCACAATGGGTGTACAGAGTTCAAAGCGATACAAAGCGATATGGATGGAAACGGTCAATCAATATAAAGGACTGCGAGTTCTCAGAACGGCTTCATTGGCGCATGGGCAGCCAAGTGTATTCCCTTGGTTCACTGTGAGCAATCTATAATGAACGGAATGATATTTTCTTCCGACGAGTCAAGGTGATTACTTGGTTTGCCGACCCGTAAGACCCATATCATTTGTTTGACTGAGAAGGGGAAGAGTAGTTACAATTTTCTTCCGAGTCTTGACTCTCTATAAAGCCTGGAGAGACGCTTTTTTTGGAATGCCTTGAGCACGTTCTCATATTCATCAACTCCATCTTTCATTTACTTCTCTACAATATTCAAATGTCATTTTTCAAAATACTTTGCTTCTTATGGGGCTTAAAGATTACCGTTGGTGCGCCCTCTCCCGGATACAACCATTGCGAGTATCCAAATCAATCTCTCAGTCATTATGTGACTTCCCTAAACCCATCAGCAAGTATTGCGAACCAACCTTGCGTCGATGAGGGAGAAAATTTGCTAAAGCGAGGACGAGATGAACACCTAGATTTTTCTCATTATCAAATCCACCCGGTTGTTCCTGTTAGCATAGATGCACAAGCAGTACCATTCAGTCAAGTTCAACAAGGAAAACAAGTATGCCATGAGCAGTTCTGGTCGAATCCAGCCACTTTCCATTCCAACACTGGTCTGTGGAACCATGATCATGTTTTTGGAGGAAATCAGCCCTATGTCAATACAGGGGAAACCCCCAATTACCCGCACAATCACCTGGGGAATAAGCAAGTCTATTCGTTTGCCTCATCTACCAGCATCCCGGAGTCTTGCTTGTCGTCGGATGTTGAGTCTCAGCTAAAACACGTAGCCACATGGAAGGGATTATTCAATTCTTCGCCGGACCTGGTTCCACATGATAATAGAAATGAAAAACTCGAGAGTCAACAGCTGAAGGAAGCATTCATCGATCCATATGCTCCTTTGCACCAACCCATGAATGAAGATGATGAAATTGCCAACCACTTTGTTCATTCGCACGATGATCCACTCCTGATGCCTAACGCCCATGATTTTCATCCCATCGATTCTATTACTACACCAGCTTATGGCTTTTCAGGAAGTTTGAACGGAGATCCTTTCATCCACGCGCCCAATTTTTCCCTGGACCCTCCACCAAACCAAGCTTCTGAAGGGACCTTTTATCATCTCGTTGATCAATACCAACAAATATACTCTGCTCCCATTTTGGATCTGTATCAGGAATTTTTACAGTTACGTTCTTCTTTATCATTTAAAGTCAAGAGGATTGGTCAAGAAAGACCCGTGCATATTTTCATAGTTCCACTGGAAGGTGCTTATTTTGCAGATCACACTTCGTTCATAGGACCTGTGGATTCATACGGAAATGCCTACCACTTTGAGTTCTTTCTCAACACTTTCAGAAATTGTATAGCTGAAATTTTGAACTACATTCAAACAAATAGGAATCACTTGAATCCAAATAATGCTATTACCATCCTTAATTGTGACTATCCAAACCTTGTGGACTGGTTGATAAAAGAGGTATTCTTTCCAAAGAATAATTTGCCTCTCATGGGAAAAAGGAAACTGCCCATTTTTCATGATTTGGAATTCACCCCCATTCAGTTTGAGATTGTGAAGCTTTTAGAAAATTCTCAATGTGTGAAAGGAACCTCTGAAAATATTGCAAGCATTTGGTACACCCACAATTTGAATCAACTTAAAGGTCATCAAAATGTTATTCCTGATATGGTAGCTGGGGAAACTTCAACAGATGATGGAAGCCTCAAGGAGTATCTTGGTTTTCATGTTGACACAAAAAGGTTCATAAAAATTGAAGATTTCAAGATGTTTGACATTCGTAATACAATAATTACAATTCACCCCAGACTTGAAAAAAGAAAAACCATTTTGACTTGGATGAATCCAATACTTGTTCAAGCTCCAAATGTCCCACCCTCTTGGAGCCTTGAAATCTTTGGTGAAAGAATGAAACAAGCTTTGAAGAAGGTTCCAACTCATCTGGAAGGCCAGGATTTTAGGCAAGGAGATAGCCCTCCAGGCACTGGTTTTTTCTTTCATCATTCATATGATGATAAACCTGATGAGAATAAATTACAAATTATATTCTGGCCCATGAGGAAACAAGAAACATTAACTTGCCGAAATGAAATCACAAGACTTTTTTCAATTTATTCCCGTTATATGGATTACTATTCCGGACAGATCTTGGCATATCTTGAGCAAACTTTTCACTACACAGATTCTACTGTCTCTCCAAACCATCTTATGGATTGGTTTTCAGAAGCTTTATTTTGCATTCCCAGCAATTCACTTTTCAAGCTCCCACTCATTGGTAGGAGTACACTCAATCTACCACTTTCACCAGATCATTTAGAATATCATCCAGTGCAACTATCCATTGTTAAACCTCTGTTACTTAATGGTCGCTATAAATATTTGGAACATACATTGGCACTGGTTGGGTATTGGCTGAAACATTTCCGCACTAACCTTTGGCAGAGTTACATCAAATCTGATGAAAATTATTCTGTGCTGCTTTATCAAGCTTTTAACAAACAAATTGAATGACCTCCTTTCATCTACATAACATGGTTCCCAAATGAGACTTAGCTATCCACATTATTGTAAGCCAATAAATAAAATGTGCAATAGCTGAATCATTTTTCCTGTCCAATTATGAATCTGCTTTTAATTTTTGTCTCCGGTTTTTACTGGCATCAATCACAGTGTTCCTTCTTCTTGATCCAAATTCTTATGTCCATTCTCATTGCATGGCCATTCTCATTCTATGGCCATTCTCATCCTATGTCCATTCTCATTCTATGGCCAATCTCATCTACCAGATACAATGAAAAACATGCTTGAATTTAAAAAACCTTAAATTAGCTCATGATCCTGAGTGTTCCAGTTAAGCAACTCTTCTGAGATGAAATTTGACTGATCCCAGTATGTATACATAGTGTTTCAGAAAAAAATTGAAGTATGTACATACATAGTCCAGTCCTTCATTCGGTATACAATTAAAGGTAAGCTTGTATCACTTTTGAAAATTCCAAGCCTTTATGCATCGAAATCGGCTGGCAGACAACAAGAAGAAACAACAAGAGAAGACGTGAGCAGCGAAATACGTAGTGACGGGGGGCCTGTGTCTGCCTGCCGATCAGATTCCAATATTTGGCCCGGCTCGAAATGGAGACGGGCAGGCGAATTATAACGGGTTGGTGCTTGACCGCTCTGATCAGTAAGTTAGCCTGCCCATCATCTCGATACATACATATCAGCCTCCCTTCCAGTGAAATGACAGGGTTATGTAGTCAGGCACATCGGCCAGCCTTACCACCATTGGAAAGGTATATAGGGTGGCGACTTGCCTAGCGGGTGGGCCTACCTTGTTGGCTTGTTCTGGAAGCAGGACTGGTTGGCGGTCACAAGGTGGCCAACACGCAGCTATGTACCAACGACTATCTTGCCCATGTACGTCTCTACCTATCTATCTATCAATGAAATATCAACTCAAAATTTCTGTTCAATCAGATTCAAAGCCCCCCCCCCCCAAAAAAAAAAAAAAGTACCTCCATGTATGTACCTACCTGTCTATCAACAAAATATCACCTCACAATCTCTTTTCAATCAGATTTCAAGCCCAAACACCATTAGACGTAAGTGACAAAGATACAAGTGAACATACACATACGATACCATATTACATAAAACTCAATAAACAAAACATATACCAAAAAAAGACATAGTGAAGATGTTATATTATGTAAGTGGGGGTGGACTACATACTTGTGGGTGGTGGTGGTGATGGCGGTCGAAAAAGGATAAAGAAAACTGGACTGAAACTGCACGTGTTGTTGAACCAATAACAATATCATGCTTATTTTTTCTTTCGGTCAGAACACAAAAAAAAGGTCAAGTAAACGGGTTAGATAGATAACGTCAAAAAATAAATAAATGGAGATGATAGCTAGCCAGACGTCGTACGATAAAAAGATGAATAAAAAGGGGAAGAGGGTCGTACAAAAAAAAAAAAAAAACGCGTTACGAATCTCGTATCAAAAAAAGAAGAGAGAGAGAGTGCAAAGTGATGATGAAGCACAAGAAAAGGGGGAAAAAAGAGTAGATGGCACAACACAGCAAGAAAAGATGGAAGAAGAAGGCAAGTGGAAGGAGGATAATGATCATGAGAAAGATGATGGGAGGTGGAGGTGGTGGTGGTGGTGGTGATACAAGGAAGAGAGAGAGCGGAGAACGAGGGCGAGAAAAGCGAGAGAGGAAGGTCGAGAGAATAGGATCAAGGGATAGGGGAAAGACGAAGACGCTCGGGAGCGACAGAGGGCCGACTGGAAGAGAGAAGGCATGGGAAGATCAGGGGCCCATGGACGCCGACTGAGAGTTGGCATGATGATGGTGGTGGTAGTGGTGGTTCAGAGGCGTGGCGCCTTCAGCGGGGGCGGACGAGGCCACGGCGGCGGCGGGTGCAGGGGTGGCGGCACGATGGTAATGGTGGGTGGACGAATGTAGGGGGGGTTCCGAGACAGCGACGGGAGCGGGGGGGATGGTCGAATGTGCGGATGAAGCCGCTGTCGTCGCGGTCAACTTGCTGGCTTGACGGGCGCCGAAGCCGAGCCGCTTCATCACATTCAGCACGTCCTTCTTGTTCACCGGCTTGGTCAGCAGCGCCGCGAACAGCGTGCCCTGCTCAGACACATAATAGCTCTCGAACGACGTCACCGCCACAATCGGCGTGAGCGCGTTCGGGTTCTGCGTCGACTTGATCATCCGCGCCGCGTCTTGTCCTTCAACTACACATACATACATCCTTCCTGTCAATCTCTTCGTCTTCCTTACTGTGCGCTTTTGACAGAAAGAGATACTTACTCAGCGGCATCATCAGGTCCATGAAAATCACATCAAACGCCACGTCCCCCATCGCACAGCTGATGGCGTCTTCACCGTTCGGGACGACCACGCAGCGACATCCGAATCTGATGAGGATAGTCTCGAGCACCTAGTCGGAAGAAAAAAAAAAAAAAAAAAAAAACAAGTCAGACGGGGTGTGATGAGAGAAGTTTGGCGCAAGGAAGACATACTTTAGAGCTGATGGGGTTGTCCTCCGCGATCAGACAGTCCACGGTGCGTTCCTGGAGCGGGGGGAGGGAGCGAGGGTGGTTGATTCTGGAGTGGGGGATAGCGAGGGGTTTGAAGGGTCTCCCGGGGGAGCTGACGGTGGATGCAGGGCCGGGGGGGAAGTCACCGAGGCGGTGGAGGAGGGAGCCTGTGCGGCTGCGGGAGCTAACACCAGCGGAGTCTTGGCCCTGACCGCCCCCCGCCGTCGCGGGCAACGCCGGCATCGGCGGCACCGCCTCCGTGCTCCCGGAGAACGACGCGCGCCGCATCCGCGAGGGGAGGCTGTTCCGCCGCGACGGGTCGTCCAGCGTGCCCGGCGAAACTAGCCGGCTAAATTGCTCCGACGGCCGCCGCGTGTGCGGTGACGGTTGCCCCGCCCCTAGCGGCCGTGAGGACGAGGGCGCTGACGAGCCAGTTGACTCTGTCGGCGACGAGAGCCCTGCGATCTGCCATGCACACAAAAAACATCACCATCAGCCTCAAATGTTCGTCGGGTCCAGCTTATGATGATGTAGCGGCGGTTTACCTTCCCGCCCAATGGCAAATGCCGAGGATACTTAATCTTCTCCCCATTCTGACCGACTTTCAGTCTGCGGATGACTTCCTCGTTAGCGCGTTCGAGCACGGGGAGGTTCTTGAAGTTGAAGGTGCCAAAGTCGTCGGAAGGTCTGGAGCTGCGAGCGGAGGAGAATTTCTGGCCAGCGGAGCTCTTGATTTCGATGGAGGATGAAGGGAGGGAGGCGAGGTTCCTGAATTGGAGACCCGACGCATGACTTGCCGCCGCCGCCGCCGCCGTGGCCGTGGTGGCCGTGGCCGTCGAAGCTTGTGCCCCCAAGGGATGTGCAGGAGGATCCTCCTCGTCATGGAATACCTGAGTGGCCCCGCGAGGATCGAAGTAGTCAGTGGATTCGGGATCAGTGACCGACGGGACGAACGAGGCCTCGCTCTTGAACAAGTTGGCCCAATCGATATCCGCCAAGAACGGATGCGCCTTCACCTCCGCCGCCCTTGAGCCCCCAGTCGGATCTTGGGATCCGTACACATCAGTCTGTTCATAAAGTCAATCGCCTCCGGCGATATATCATCATCCGATTCTGGCCATTCAAGCCGCCGCGAAAGTATGTTGTCAAACACCTTGTCCGGCGTCTCGTCGTGAAACGGTGGAATCCCGTACAGAAATCTAAAAGGATTTAGGTAAGTAAGACTTCTCTCTCAAGTTCCGCAGTTTTCATTTCTCGACTCACTCATAACAAACCACCCCCAAAGCCCACTAGGTAAAAAAAAGAGAGTTTCGAGTCAATGACATGAGTGATGACCTCGAGTACAAAAAGGGAAAGAAGAAGGGAGGAGAGAGAACGGACCCAGTCGACCATTTCATCCATGCCGATTCCCAAGATACTTTCGGGGGCCAAATAATCGGGGGTGCCTACGAAATGTTTATGGCTAGCGTCTGAGGCTTTATTGCGATGCTGAGAGGAGGAGGGGGGCGCGGCGGAGAGGGAGGAGGAAGGATGATGATGATTGTTATGGGGGAGATTTTTGTGGTGGAGCTTGCGGTGGTGGGAGGAGATAGGGTCTGAGTCTTTAGACGATTCGCTGGTCGGGGTTCCCAGGGACTCCATCTCATGTGCGAGCAGGGCCGGGTTGGAGGCCGCTGCCGCCGCAGTGGCGGTGCTGGTAGTGGGCTTGGTTGGGCGGGATGAGAAGTACGAGGAAGTGGGCGCCATCGGGGACAGGTCCGGCGTCGAGGCCGCCGACGCCACCGAGCCGCGCCCGGGGAACGAGCCCGGATTCGATGACGGCGTGATGTTCGCACTCCCCAGGTTGAACAGCTTCCGCTTGTCCAGATTCCCGTCTCGAGAACTGCTCGATAAACTCATCGGCCCCCGTGGCTCGGCCGCTTGTCGACCCAACAATCCAATTTTCGAAAGTCCAAAATCAGTCAGCTTGAGATGCCCGCGATGATCGATAAGCAGATTATCAGGCTTTAAATCACTGTGGCACATACATGGATGCAAAAAATCATGTTATTAACTTTCAAATTTCTTTTTGATGTGTACAAATTGATTTTTTTAACTTACCGATGGACCACGCCAGTGGAATGGAGATACTCCAAACCCATGACGACCTCGGCGACGTAGTTACGAGTCCACTGTTCGGGGAGGTTACCGAGGGCCTTAACGAGGGCAGCGCAATCACCTCCGTTGAGATATTCCATGACGAGGTAGAGATGGTCTCTGGAGGAGAAGGTGTAGAAGAGCTTGACGACGAAGTCCGAGTCGGCCTGGTTCATCAAGATCTTGCGCTCTGACTTGACATTCATAATCTGGTTCTTCGCAATCATGTCTTGCTTTTTTAAGATCTTGATCGCATAGTAGTCCCCCGTCGTCTTCTTCTTCGCTAGCCATACCTGCCCAAACGCCCCCTTGCTGATCGGCTTCAACATGTCAAAGTCCTTGATCGACGCCGCCGACTTGGACTTCCCTGGCACCGCTGACGGGATCCGGGGCGAGAGTGGCGTGGGCCCTAAAGATCCAGCCTGCCGGGGCTGCGAGGGTCGACGCGCATGGGCGTGTTGGAACCCAGGTAGGCGGGGTGAGCGGGGTGGGGTACCGACACCGGAGTAGGATTGGGTGGTGGAAATCCCCAAGCCTTTGGGCTCATTATGATTGAGCTTGGTGTCGATCGGGGCCAATCGCGAAGCGGGGCTAGACTTGGACCCGGAGAAGTTGGGAGTCGAGGATCGGCGCCTCGGTCTGGGATGGAAAACCTCGGAAGACACGTTGAAATCCGCCTTCTGGGGCGCCGATCTCGGCCGGTCAAGTTCGTCGCACACGATCGGCGACAACAGCGGCGAGCACCCGTCCTCCCCTCCCCGCTTGGGCAGCGCAACAAATGCCTGCTGCGCCTTCGCCTCCCATTCCATCCTGATTCTCTCCGCATATAAGATCGTGTTCCTCATTCGATTCACGGCATTACACTTTTGATTCGCGGCTCGCTCCACATCCGCCGCGAGATTCCCCAGGGCGGGATCCTCATATGGACGCAATCTCCATTTCGACACGCTGATCAACTTATTCTCAGAGTTAGGAGACAACAGCCTCAAGTTTTCGATCGACTGCTCGGTAGTTTCTTCGCTCGAAGAAGGCGTAGAGATATCGAGAGACGTGTTCAACAGCTCTCCAATTTCGTCCAAGATGCCTTTGACATTAGCGCGCCAGGAGTGGTGGTGAGGAGATGAGGAAACGGAGGCACGTCCAGGATTGAGAGGGCTGAGGACCGAGGATGGCAAAGACGAGAGGGTTTGGAGAGGCAAATTACCGTACGAGAGTTCGTTGGGATTTCCGCTTCTTTCCACCGCGCTCCTCAGCTCGTTAATGATATCTTTGAGGTCAGAGAGCCGTTCGTTGCATTCGCTTGTTTGCATTTCTAACCGATGAGTTTCTGCGCAGGTCTCGTTGTGTCTCTCGAAGTAGTAAGCCGGGAGATAATGTTCACATATCCGGCACAGCAACGGCTCAGTCGATAGGGGAGCAGCTGCAGGGAACTGAGCAATTGGGTCGCTATGTGATCGGGTGTGGTGGGAGCCTTTACTTTCCATAGTAGTCCCAGTAGGCACAGCCACCGCTTTAAGCGAGTTCAGCCGAATCACCCACATGGAATGCACGCCTTCCCCGGTGATCCGATCCACCATCAACATTCCTTTAGCCATCATCGGCAGGAAGTGGTCCCGAGTGGTGATGGACCGATTCGAATCTCCCTCTTGATCACTGGTCGCCAACGAGATCTTGATGGTGAACTGAAGCTCGACCGTGTTCCCTACATCGTCCATCAAGCGCCGGTTAGCCTCGTTGAACAACTCATAATTCCCGTCGATAAGCTCTCCCAGCGGCGTGCCAATGACAGATTGCGGGTCCAGACTAACAAGCACAACAAAAGACAACAATCATCAGGACACAGTATATTTTAGATCTGAAAAAAAAATTACATACCCTGTGACTTTAGTCCACCCAGGACTGAGGTAAAGGATGACTGCATTTTCTAAAGAGACCTCGGCGAGGATAGTTTCGGTGCGAGCGAGTTCGATGGACTTGGTGAAGTCCTTATCCAAGTTATCAGGGCCGGGAGAAGGCTTGATCAAGCCGGCGGATTGGGGATGTCTGACGTCGGAGAAGGGAGAGCCGGAATCGGCCTTGACGAGGGAGAGGTCGCGGGGAGGGGCGGGCTGGGTGAGGCTGAGGACTTTCTTCAAGTTGCTCTCTCTGTTGTTAGTCTTGGCCCCGCCGCGCTTCTCGAAGGATAAAGCGACCACGTCGGTGGCCGGAGGCGGCAACGCAAACGAGTCTGAAAGTTTCGCCCCCTGAGCACCCGTCGCCTCATTCCCGACATGGGTGCTCATCTGAGGCGTGCTGATCCCCTGCGTCTCCCCATCCACCGACGGGTGCGGCGTCCCAATCACATCGATCGACGAGTTCGCCCGCCCCAGATTCGGCGCCGAGCCCGCTGCGCCTGAGTGCTCCACCCGCGTCGCAAAGAAACATATCTCTTCCCCGTCGTCTTCATCTTCCGGCTCGAAATTCCAGAACCCCTTTTCTGCGTCCCACCATTCTAAGACTCTGCTAAGCCCAGCAACTGCCAACAGGACTCGAACTAGATTCAAATGAGGATTATTGGAGGCAAAGGTTTCAACAAGACAACAACAACAAAAGATAGAAACTATATTGAGAGAGAAAAGACGTACCATACCACCCACGATGGGGCCAATCATCATGCTCGTCCCAGCTTTTCCCGATGAGCTGAACACGGTGGATCACGTCGACGCAAGCGTGAGACTTAGCGGCGAGGAGGCCGGCGGGGGTATCGAGGATCTCGGTAGCGATGGAGCTGATTTCCTGCAAGGCGGCGACGAAGGGGGAGTTGTGGAACTTCTCGTCGCTGGGCACAAGGTAGGAGGACGAGCCGGGGAGGTTGAAGAGGGTCGAGTCTGCGCGGGGGGAGCTGCGACGATGGGAGCCGCCGCCGCCGCCGCCACCACCACCACCACCGGACGCCGGGCCAATCGGCCTCGGCAGCGGCGACCGCGACCGCGACGTAGACCGTGAACTCGCTTCCACTGACTCGGACGGATGCGTCGAGATGCTCACGCTTCTGGACGCCCCATGGATTGGCGACTCGAGGCCCCGGGCCACGTGCGAGCTCGACGTGGAGTTGATCCCTCCTCGGCGGTGGACAAACGACGGGCGACGAAGACCCCGAGGTGGTAAGACTGACGCCGAGATCAAGCTGGATGGATGAGACCCTCGTCCTTGTCGTGATCCCTGTCTGCTGAGCGATGTGGGTCCTGGGACAGATGACGACTCGGACAGATCTAACGGATTGACGGAAATCGAGCGTTGGTGGTGGAGGGGACTTGCGGCGGGAGAGAGTTGGAAATCGGTGGGGATCGAAAGGGCTCTGTTGAGACTTTGACGGGGCGAACAGCACGGGGTGGTGGTTCGAAAAGGCCGGTCGATGGGCAGACTCATCAGATCAGAATTGGGCTCCAACTGTAAGGCTTCCTGATGCGGGAACTTGGGTTGCGCAGAGTCCGGATCGGGGGTGGGTTCGGCGGAATGATACCACGAGCCGGAGGGTGTCCCTTGGATGGCCTCGGAGACCAAGGCCAGCTCGTGCTGGATGCGATCCTGCTCGCGTAGATTCAAGGCTTCCTTTTCAACATACGTGGTGATCTCGAATATGATAGCCTTCAACGAGTTATCGCAGACGGTCTTGGCGGTGGATAGCCGATGCTTGATATGCTGGCGGATGGTGTGCATCGAAAAGGAGGGTTGGTACTTTTGTTCTGCAGCAGATGCATCGCTAGGTCTAGGTTTAGATGACGGTTGCGCATTGGGCGGCACACTCTTGAAGCTGTCGGATGGCGCGGGGATCGGCCGTGTTGATGAGCCGCTGGTGGAAGCCATTTGAGACGTCAGACCCATTTCATTGGGTTTGACAGTGGAGGTGTGCTGGGTAGACGAGGGCTGAGAATTATTGCGAGTTTCATTCATATCTTTATTGCTGATGGCCGGACTGCCGGTTACAATGAAAGGGTCGCCAAGAACTAAACCCGGGGTGCGATCCCACAGGCGATGTCCAGTGGGGCTCAGAATAGGTGTGGGTTCGGGTCGAGTAATATCGACTTGGAATTTGCTACTTTGTACTTGAGCATCAGGGGTGGTACCAGACACATTTGCTGGGATGGAGGATGAAGTGTTTTGGGTGGCAACGGGTTGCAGCAATTGCTCTTTTCCCGCAAGTCCCGAAGGAGAGTGAGTCGAAGGATGTGGGGATGAATGGCCAGAATGGGAGGAAGGTTGACTCGGTCCCCCTTGCTCGCTGAGGTTGCCGAAGACACTCGACATTTCTGAAGCTGATAAGCGGTTCAACTTGAGAGTCAATTGCGGGTTGCGACGGCGTTGGTCGGCGGGGAGTCGGAGGCTGCTGCCATCCCCGCTGGGAGGCGTGCCTACGCCGGACCCATCGGCCGACCTGCCTCCTACTACTGGAGCCAAGGCGCCGGATGGAATAGATCGGAGTTGGTCGGTAGGGCGGATGTGAAGCGGCATGGCGGAGGGGGGTTCCTGCTGTGAGACTGAAGAAGCAGGCTCATTCACCCCGGGCTTGCTGGATCCGAGATCAACGAGAGACGACACGGCCCGGATCTCACGCGTGTGTGGATGATGAACACTCGAACGTTTGGATTCTTCTTCGGGCACAGCAGGGCTAGGATTGACCGGAATGTCCATGGAAGGTCGGGAGGCGGCAAGATTCATTCGATAGATCGAGCCCGCGTCACTACCAGCGGTATTGGTCTTGTCTTCAGGATTCAGTGTGAAGCTGGTTCGCACGGCGTTCCACCAATCATCTATCTTCTTACCCAAGGTAAAGTTTTTCTTCGTTTTGACGCCAGATTGCGAGGTGGGCACGCTATTGCTCGAGTGGGATGCAAGGATAGACGATTGAGGATGGGCCAGATCGGCCTGAGATCCGGTGAGACGTTTGGAGAGACGCGGGCGAGGAGGGCGCGAGATACTCTTGCGAGACGCTCCGCTAGAAGGGTTGCCGATAGGTTTTAACCCTTTGCTGATCAAAAGGGATAGATTGCTCCTCTTGGCTGGATTGTGGTCAAGCAGGGAGGGCGATGATGGGAGCGAGAGCCCCGTGTCAGGTGCGGATTTCTCGGACCGCGGGGGTGCCTCGCTGTCCGGCATTTCCATTACCGACGCCATTGAAATATCGGAGCCAGGGGAAGTGGCTGAGAAATGAAGGAGAAAAGATGCACAGTCAGTTGATGCCCAGGTAGTTATACAAGATAGGGAGAGAAGGAAAAAAGTGTTGCGCTTACGTTGAAGGTCTTTCTGGGATTGCGAGGGCAGCTCAAGTAGCTGAGAATCTACGGCAGGAGCAGTGGCGTCGATTTTTGGAGGGGCATCAGATTGTGAGGAGGAATCGGGAAGAGGAAAATGAGAGTCAGGTTTAAGGAGATCGGAGGCGGCCAAGCTTTCGGGATGGTCGTGACCTTCGGCTCTCAACTTGGCCTCTTTCATTCGACGATAGTCGTCCAGCCAATCCACCCATTCGATTTCACGCAGCGCGGTGGGTCCGCTGCTCGCACTAGACTGTGGGATTGAAAGGACCGTGAGGTTGGAGGCCGACTTGCGCATGGGATCTGTCGGGGGGAAAAGCCCCCCCTGGGTGACATCGAGGTCGGATGCTTCTTGTTCCGAGTCCCTTCCAGCCCCAATGGTTCGAATCGATGAAGGCCTCCTTTCACCACCGGAGACCATTTTCCGGTCCGACGAAGATTGGACCGAACCCTCAAGCTCCAACTCATCCGGGTTCTCGTGAGTAGACGGCAGCATCTCTGGATTATGCCGCTCCTCTTCTTCGTCGATCCGACTTCCCGTCGGCATTTTCTGTTTACCGGCGGCTTTCGTTCCGGACGGGGCCGCGGTGAAGGAGGGGATCCGTGGGCGCTCGGGCACGAAGCTCTCGGTGGGATGGAGGAAGCGCTCGGCGATCTCGCCGTACTTGAGGCCATTTTTCGATAGGGTTCGGCCAGTAATCGTGTTGCTTGAAAGGGTGCCGGAAGGAATCAGTTGGCTCTTGTAGCGACTGCCTTCAACGATCCCCAGTGACGAACCAATGGTCGAGAAGGGTGCGTCTAATGTGCTGGAACCTTCAGGTTGGCTTGATCGCCCCCCTGCAGCAGCAGACTGGGGCATTTGCGCATCGGAAGATGGTCCAGGTTGGTTGAGCAGACGCTTGTTGTTGGCCTGCTGCTGTTGCTTCCATTTCTGGATTTTAGCCGATCGAGATTGGATGATAATTTTGGCAAAGTCTTCCGTCGATGGGCCACTACCGGGGATGATTGATGTGCGATGGTTTTTGAGGGCGGCCCTACGCGAAGAGACCGAGTTTGAGGCATGTCGCGATAGACTCTGGGAGGAACGTGGGGCTTCGGTGAGACTAGTCGATCGTTGATCAGATGTCGACTTGACAGCTTGAACTGACGTTGGGAGGCCGGCAGTCGTGATCTGGTGATAATTCTTGTGAGAAGAAGCCGAAGAAGAGCTGGATTCATTAGGGGTACCGACAGAGAGTGAGGATGGGTTGGTATGATATCCACCACCAGCACTGGCCAGAGGATGCAAGGCCTGCTGGCCCGAAGTTGACGTTGACGCGTCAAGCAAGGAGAAGGGGGACATGCTTAATTGATCATGCTGTTTACTGTTCTCAATAGCGCCTGGGGGCATTGCAGTGGTCGGTATGGCAGAAGGCCCAATGGCCAGGTAGGAGGAGCTACCTTCGCTGCTGACCATGCTATAAAGGCTCGTGGATCGGTCTCTTGAAGCGTCTTTGCCAAGTCGATTTTGAGCTAGACCTTTGGGGATGTTGAACGGGCTAGCGGGACTGGAAACGCCAGAAAACATTGAAGAGAAATGTGAGCCGGGTCGGCCTTTGCTATCGTGACTGCTACTAGCGATGCTACCGCCTTCAACGGAGCCTGAAAGAGACGAAATGGCGATCGGTGAGGCAAGACTGGCCGGAGAAAGCTCGAAGTTCCTATTCAATCCAGCGTTCCCAAGCCCCAGACTGAGACCTTGCACGCTTCCACTGGACCAGTTAGACGAAGATCCCTCGTGCTCTCCCGAAGATGCGCCGATGGAACGGTTCGATGCCACCCTATGGGCTTGATGATGTAGTAAATGATAGCCGCCACGTGTCTCATCGACGGGACTTCGGGGATTGAGAAGAGATTGGTCAGTTGGTGTGAAGCCAGGTGTCTTGGGGGGAAGTGCGAATGAGTGGGGAGATGAAGTGATAAATGACGGAGAGGATGAGATTGAATGGGAGGTCAACTTGGAGTCTGTGGGTGAGTCTTGTTGTTGCTGTTGTTGTTGCGATGCATGAGATAATGGCGACCTGGATGATAAAGGGTGAGAGACATTATTATTATTTCCAACAGCGGCAGCAGAAGTCCTAAGCAGATTGGCTGAAGCCAAGTTATTGGATGGTGAATTAGGATTGGGTAGATTTGAGGGGCGTAATTCCTGTGCAACGCGTACCGAGGTGGGCACCCTTTGCAACTTGATGGCTTCGATGGGTGGGAAGGGAGGAGCAGAGGATGAATTGTTGGCTAAGGCAGCAGATAGGGCCGACTTATTGTAATGATGGTTGGGGAATGTGGAGGAGGAAGAACTGGTGCCAGGGGTGAAGATCAGCGAGTTTCTTCGATGGGCAACCGCGCTGGGCCCAGATGAGGAGGCTAAGGACATCTTGCGCGAGTGGTGAACGGATTGTTGCGGGTTACCGTAGTTGGAGGAGGGCGATGTATGATCGGATGAGGGAGAGAAGATGGCGGTGGGGACGCTTCTTGTTGATGCTGGGCTCGTATTCCTGGAGCTTGAAGCAGGAGTGGTGGTGGTTCTATCGATGAGTGAGAGTGAAGACTGCTGATGGTGGTGAGTAGGTCTGGAGTAAGGCTTGGTTGGGGAGGTGGTGGCGGTGGTGGTAGCGGGATGTACTTGAGTAGGGTCGCTCGAACGGCGAGGAGAGACGTCGGTGATCTTGTTGATAGCAGGAGCAGGATGAATAGGCCCACGATGGATGATGGAGTGTGGGTTTTCGTAAGATGGTGATGAAGAAGGAGGGCAACTTGCAGAGACGGATAAGAGGGCGTTTGAGGATGATGATGATGATGATGATGGAGAGGAGGGGAGCTGGTATTGGTTGAGAGAGGTCATGGGGTTCAAGGCTGATGATCTACGGCGTGGGGTTGGGGAGCCAAATAGGACGGACTGGTTGGTGGGACTGATGAGTGGACCCGGTACTTCGTTTGAACGGGGTGCAGATAAGCCTAGGGAGGATGGCGTGGAATAGGGAAGCGTGGATTGAGGCGTAGAGGGATCGTCAGCCGAAGCCTGTTGAGGACTAGCGTTGGGGCCGTGAGATGATACTTCATCAGTTGTTCTAGTCGCCTTGAAATCAGATAGTTTTAATGATTCTGAGTTGTCTACAGGTGAGAGAGCAGGACCTGGAGTTTTTTAAGACCACGAAAAGCAAAGTACTAGGGTAAGTACATTGAACGATAAATGGATTTTTTTTCTAAAAAAAAAAAAAAGGAAAGGGGATGAGGACTCGCCTAGGTGTGTGACATGCCTCAGTGGACTGCCCATGCGGATGATATCCTTCCTGTTCATGACGGTGCTCGCGCCGGATTTGTTCAAGCTCGTCTTTCTGCCGATCGACTGAGATGGAGAGGAGGAGGAGGATTGTGCTGGACGAGACGAGCGGGAGAGGTGATCAGGGTCGCCTTCATCCGAGTTTCGGCTCCAGTTATTAGAGCAGCTGTTGGCCCTGCTGCTGAACTGCAGGCTTCCTTCGAGTTTGGGATCGAGGGAGAGGGCAGAAGTGGTAGTAGGATCGGCATCATTCCTCTGCGTGGATGTATCTGGGGGACTGATTTGAATGGTGTCCTCGCTTGCCAAGAGTGGAGTGGGTTGTGAGGGAGGTGTAGTGTCTTCTTCTTCTTCTTTTTCTTCATGGTGCTCCTCGTCCTGGAGATCGAAGGAGAGTATTTTGGTGCTGTGGGCCAGAGGAGAGGAGAAGATGGGTGCCGTGTTGGGTTTGATGGCGGCGAGGCTTACCGGAGGGTAGGAGGGATGGAGGAGGCCTTCGGTGAGTTCGTGCCTGACACGAGATCCGCTTAGCGTGGCTGGGAGTTCCTGCTGGGCAGATGCTCGTCCAGCCTGGTCGGGTGTGGGTGTCTCTTCTGTGGTGGATGTGGTCATGATGGGGTGGAGCTGAGATTGGGGAAGAAGGAAGGAAGGGAAGGAAGGAAGGAAGGAAGGAAGGATCAAGGAAGTGGATGAGTGGAAGAAGAGTTCTTCTTGACCAAATTGCTGACTGTCCCTTTCAGTATGTACACCGCAACTTACAAAATCCGACTCGGATCCAGCTTCGGATACTGTCCCACTGCACCAAGAGCGGATACACACCTGTGCAACGTGAAACCGGCGGAGTGTTCATTAAAACCGTTGTCACACAATCAATAACCACAACGTGGCAACTCATCTTTTCAAATGAATCAGGACCCCGGAGACCCCTTACATACATAGTAGGTAAGTACATAACCAAAATGTATGAAATTTGGGCCAAAAATCACAAATGGTACTCACCAAAAAGGTATGAATGGCCATTTTCTTTTTCATGTAGCATAAGTACTCACCTGGATGTATGAATGTTGGGTCAAGGATGAGTTTTGACCTTTCCTCATGGTTTTCTGTGCTTTTTCAGGGCCTTAGTGGCATCAAACATCCAAGATGAATCATTCATTGCAGTATTTAGCTGACAAAATGAAATAAATCCACTTGATTGGCTCTGGAATGAGCAATCTACCCTACAAACCCCCATAAACCCAAGATACCCCTCCCCCAAACCCACCCCTCGGTGGAAATGTTACTCACAAAAAAGGTATGAATGAGCTGTGAAAATGTATGGATTTTTGCAAAATCTGGGATTTTTGGTTACCCACCTATATAGGGGGTCTCTGGGGTCCTAATGAATGCTGTTGCAGGTGAGAGCACTTCCCACATATTTAAATACATCACACTTACTCAACACATTCATCATCTGGCGCATCCATGTTCCCTTCATGGTACCATATCATAACCATTTAAATCATCATGAAACAAGCACCACTCACTCATCCTTCATTAATATTCTTTTGCCCAATGATCATTGTCAGCCTGCTACTATGCAGAGACAAGCTTGACAATAGTAACAAAAGAATATAACAAAATAATTATAACTTATTAACAAATAATAAAAAGGTAAATCTGAGTTCAGAAATGAATTCTATGTAAAAATTAACCTAGGGTCACTCACCAAGGTGACCCCTAAATAATAACTCCTTATATTACTTATCCAATATAACAAAATAACTTAACAAATAGTAAATTAAATCAAGACCTTTTACATCTCAATCTCATTACCTTTCACAACTGTAACAGGCCCCAATGAAGAAAACACCTATGACCTCATGAAGATCTACTAGCTTCAAAGAAGTGCTGTATAAAAAGGATCTTGAATTAAGATCCCCAGCTCCCACGGATCTTCTACTGATCTGGCCCAGGGAAGATCTACTAGATGATCAACCCTGTAGATCAAATGATCACTAGAGCTGCTCCCAGCACTTACCCAGCTCTCTGATTTTGTCCCCAGAGGTCCCTCTTGAATATTTAAAGACCCTTGAATCCCCCAATATTGGATTCCCCAGCTTTTTATCACACTTGGAAAATTACCACTACGCATTGTCCCTCAGCATTATCCTGAAGACAAATCTTGTGAACCTTCCCAGAAACTTATTAGCCACTTTTCTCCGTCAGCATCATCACCAGAATCATCAAGAATCTCCCCTCTGGTCCTGCTGCTCATCCCTTGGAAGGAATTCTGCCAAGAATTGCTTGTAAGTGCAATTTTGGCTATTTCTCTTCCTTATTATCCATTTCCCTGGGCATAATCCTGTGAACCAGGCCCCAGAAGATCAGGTTACTCTTCAAAGCCACCCTGTTCACACAGGTCCTGATAGAGGGCACCATAAAAACCCCTGTACCCACTTACAGGCCCCTCTGGGACATATTTTGTCCCATTTTCTTATTCATATCATTATCTCTACGTCCCAAAAGGACTCATAAATATATAAAAACTCCAAAAACATTATTTTCATAGTTTTCCAAACTATATCTATTATCTTTGCAGCTAGTGTAGCTAGAAGGATCACTCCTTGGCATCACGTAGCCTGTCAATCATACATACACTCATTTTTACATCTCAATCAATCTACTTCACCTTTTGGGCCTCTTTTAGGAAAAATTGTCAAGCCATCATCTCCCCATCTTGTGTGAGTCAGTTTTGGATTCTCAAAAACGTGGATTGTGATTCACACATGATCCATTGACCATGATCAGGAAAAAGAAAAAGAAAAATAAGCATTGCTTTTTGTTTCAATCGTGGTTGAGCACCACCTTGAGAATGAATCTCCTCCCCCCAAAAAAAGAAAAACAAAAAGAGCTAATCCAATCAACAGATCAATCAGGAAAACAAACAATTGAGATCTTATACTCTGGATTGCTAGCCCAGAGGGAAGTGATGCAAACATTCAAATCAAGGATGAGTGACATTTTGTCAAGGAAATGATGAACTCTTGCTGCAGCATCAATAATATCAGTGGATCATCAACTGAACCATATAACCAAATGTTGATCTAAGAAAAAATCCATTGAAATATAAAACTCTGAATTGGAATATGAGTCTGCTTTTTGGTTGGAATGTTCCAAAAAAAATACAGGCCCTTTGACCCTTTTCAATAAAATTCAGTTCCATACATTATCTCTGGGGATTTCAAAACCAGGCTCAGCCAATCATCAACTCATGTTCAAACCTGGATTAAGGGTACTAATTCCATTCCAATTGCTGGGTTCCATCACCACCTGACACTAATATTTCATCATGGAGACATATCTGGAGGGGCCCCAGATTACTGGAACACTTATTTGTGAGCGCCCTGCAATACCACTGGTGATGAAAAATCATTGGATCTCATGAGCTGATGTGAACAGGGAATCCTTCAAGGTAGACCTGGATCATCATTTTAACCTGGCTTATTTCATATCAGTTGATTTCATCCTAGCTGAACATGTATTTAGGACATCCATTTCTATGTGATGGATAGGCCTGCCCCCTGGCCCTGATCAGGAACATGAAGAATCTGAGGAGCTGAATCAGGCTCCTTCAGTTATGGGAGGATGTTGGTTTCATTCAAGGTGTGATTTAATATCAAGGAGTTCAAAGCCAAGAGTTGTATCAAAACCTGGATCTGATACTGAGCTTTATTATGGATCCAATTTTATGAATATGATACTCATCTAGGGACTCCAGTTAATTCATGAAAACCAAGGTCAAAAGGGCAGATTAATCATTGAATTGACCCAAAAAGTCCATTTTTTTGCATGGGAATTGAGGAAAGTACTTGAATGTCCTTTTTATATTACTATGGATATTGAGAATACTGCCCGGGTGTTAACTTGCGTGTGTCCGGATGGTATGGTGTTGTGACACCCAGATTATCAGGACATGCACAAGTTAACACCCGGACAGTATTCTCGATATCCATAGTATCATATCAACATTTTCAAATCTTGTCAGGCTACATGACGCCAAGGACTGAACCTTCTAGCTACACGGCCTGCAAAATAAATAAATAAGGTTATAAAAAATATATAATAATATTTTTTATGGGTTTTTGGAATTTTAGAGTCCTTTTGGGACGTGGAAATAATAATAAAAAATGAGGATTTTGCGGAATATGTAATATTCCAGAGGGGCCTGCAAGCAGGGGTGTTTTGGGGTGCCCTCTAATAATCAGGACCTGTAAACAGGGTGGTTTTGACTTGTAACCTGATCTTCTGGGGCCTGCAAGCAGGGGTGTTTATTGTGCCCAGAATATATGGTGGGGGGGAATAGGTAACAAGAAAGATACTCACTATTTCTTGTTACAGAAATCCTCCAAGGTGGGTGACAGGGTAACAGAAGTGGCTGGTGATGATGGTGAGTGTTCTGTTGACGCTGGAAGAGGGCTAAATAATATACTGAATGTTCACAAGGTTGGACACAAGGCTATAAGCTAGTGGACAATGCTGAGTGATAATTTTCAGTGGTAATGATAAAGCTGGGGAATCCTCAAAAGGGGGGACCCAGGGGTCTTTAAATATTCTTAAGAGACCCTTGGGGACAAAATCTGAGAGCTTGAATATAGCAGGGAGCAGATCTTAGATCAACAAGTCCATTGAGTGGATCATTTGGTAGATCTTCCCTGGGCCAGATCTGTAGAAGATCCGTGTGAGTAGTGGATCTTAATTGATGATCATATTTGAATGGCCCTTTCCCAGAGCTAGTAGATCTTATGATGTCATTAGTGTTTTTGTCTCTGGGGCTTGTTACATGTGTGAAAGGTCTTGTACCTGTGTAACAGGTCTTTGTAGTTAATTTGTTGTTGTAAGTATTTTTGTTATATTGTATAAGTACTATAAGGGGTTATAATTGAGGGGTCATTTTGGTGAGTGACCCTAGGTTTTTTCAGTGTAGAATCCATTTCTGAACTCGTTTTTACAATTTTTTTTATTAGTTTAGTAGCTATTAATTATTTTGTTATATTTTTGTTACTATGTTATGCTTGTCTCTGCATAGTAGCAAGCTGACAAATCTGAGGGTTAATGAACAAGTTTTTTTTACTTATCCTTCCTGAACCTGCCAGGCATTCTTGCAGAAACTCACCCCGCTCCAAAATCAAGAAAGAACATCCAACAAGAGGGTGAATAAAGTAAGGTATGTAATCATTCTGTGGGGCCAATCTGGTCTGAAATTGAATGGCCCAAAATCAAGAGTAAAAACTCAGCCATGAATTTTCTTACCTCTGATCACCTTCTTTCTTGGTAAAATTACAGGTGCTTGAGATGATTATAGATGAGGAAATAAAGTAATTTAAGTGTTTAAATTATGAAGATAAATCTGGTATAAGTAAACCTTGCAAGACATGCAAGTGCAAAAAATGCCTCCTGTTGATCTCCAATTTGGATTCACCTGTCACGGTCACCTGAGTTTCCCCCGATCCCCGCGTCTGCTCCGCTGACCGATCCCCCGGTACATAATCCAGCTTCTCCTTTTCCAATGCACACTCTCTCTCTCTTTTTTTCTCTTTTTTCTTTTTTTTTCCAAACTTTCCTTTTTCTCATCCTTTCCAAGAAGAACTCGGAAACCAGCACGCGAAGATCGAGCGGATATCCAAAAAACAACAACTGATACGCCGAACTGGGCCACTACTTCCTGGTGCTCTCCGCATCATCATTTTTTAAGTTCATCTCTACTGCTTCTGTACAACATCACTCAGCATGGTTCCTTTCAGTCTGCCTTCCTTTGTTCCTTCCAACCTCCAGCATAAGCTGCTGTCATACTTGGTTCGTCGCTTCCTAGGACCGTTACTCAAGAATGGCGCACAATCACTCGATGCTCAGCTGGCCACTCCAAGCCAGCCTGGAACCTTCACCCTCAAAGATGTCCAACTAAACCCCAGTGTGTGTTGAATTGAATATAAACTTTTTTTTTTTTCTTTCGCCTAGTCATATAAGTAAGAACTGAGAAAACGTGGTCAATTTAGTCTCTTGCAGATCATCTATCAGGCTCCCTCTCATTCTTCTCCATCCAGGCCGTCTCGGTATCAGAGCTGTCACTTCAAATCAACTGGCCCTCATGGTCATTCTCCCTGCAAGGATACGTCCCAGATGTCAAAGTGAAAATAGAGGGTATTCAGGTCATCCTTGGCCTCTCTGAGCGTGAATCTCATCATCACTCTACCCAACATGAGCTACCACCATCACACCTACTACAAAACATCAACTTGGACGAAAGCCTGGCCACCATTGCCAACGATTTTGTCTCCCAAGAATGGGCGGATTCATCGGCACATGATGATCAGATCGAACAAGACTTCCCTGGCGCATTCATCACCAAAGCTTACCCGGAGCTCCCCTCTCCTACTGGCGATCAAGACCAGCGGGGATTCTTTTCTGGATTGGTCCAAAAGATGCTTGCCAAATTCAACTTCCAACTCACACATCTCACATTGCTCTTCCAACATCAGGAACTTCAACTCCTTCTGTCGGTCGACCACATCAAAAGCTTGGAGTTACCCTTGGACGATGTCCACCCCTCATGCTCGATCTCTCGTGAGATCCGAACTTCCTGCCCCGTCATTTATCTTTACCATCCGTCCGATCAAGCTCAAGCCCCCTCTCCTTGCAACTCCTCATCCACTGGATCATATGACTCGGAACATGACATGTTGCTGTCTCAAGCTATCGTCGATCTCCGTCGCTCCGCCGCTCTTTCCGCCCCAGCCGCTGAAATTCATGATCCAACTCACAAACAGCTTTCTGACAGTCCAACGCTACCACAATCAATCATGAAGCCTGAAAATATACTTGTCCAATTTATTGGTTCACCCCCAAATGACGCGGCTCAAGTCCCAGAACCATCATTCAAATCTGTTCTCCCACATGAAGAAGAGCCCTCTGCTCCTGAGGATTCGAAAGATTTTTTAGATCCCAACAACTCGCTCCGGTTTCTCTTCTGGGCCATTAGTAATACTTCATCTGGTTCCACGGAGAAGGTCCCACTCGATGCCAATACCTCCGAATCGACTAGCCCTCCTGATCAAGATACAACTCCACATTCTGGCGTGCAGCAGTTCCCGCAGTTGAACGTCGAGATTTATCTCCCAATGGTAGATGTGTCTATCCGATTCCCCCGCAACATGAATGCTCTGACTCGCCTTGTTTCGGCGCTCAACTTGGCAACTTCCTCGACAACCACTAACCCCCAATCCAACTTGCCAACATTCGCATCCCAAAAACCCTCCTTGGCTATCTCCGCAACCCTACGACTACATGCGCTCAACTGCACATTGACTTTCCCATCTCCCAACCCTGATCCCACCACCACTCATTGCAATGATATTCCCCTCTCGTCTCTCAACGTCAAAGCGCAAGTGATCTATTTAGTCTTTAATACATCACAGTCACACCCATTGGACGAAAATCAAGCTGGTAAACCTCGATATGAACTGACGCTTCGGGTAGACCAAATCAAAGGCAGGTCTGAGCTCAGACACACCCACTCATCGACTCTGCTCAACTCCGTCTTCCTCCTGGCCCCCGCACGCGATGATCATCCTGGACCAGCAGTATATATTAGTCAGACAGTCAATGCAACGCATATGGTATTTAGCTCGATTTGGTTGAATCTGGACCTGAAGATTGTGGCTGTTTTGATGCCGCTAGTAGAAGGTCTACAGTCCACCCCGGTGATCGATCGCGCGGGTCCAGGTAGTTCGGCCGCCAAAATGGGAGGAGATCACGCTGCTCCAACACCCGGACCATCTTCTTCTAACTTGAACGCGAAGCAAGAAAATTTCAAAACCACCATCTCCATTCCGTGTCTGTACATGGACATGAAATCGCCCAGTCAACGAGAACTCAGCCACCATGGCCGCTCGCATCCGGACTTGATCCTTGGATCGGTACTCAAAACCTTCCAGCTTATCATTACCTCGGAGAGGCAGATTGGCTGTTCAGTCTTTGAAGTGGCACTAGGCTTTCGGGTAGGCCAGACAGATGAAGAGCACACTCATGCACCCCTCTCTCCCTTCCTCGGTATCGCCCATCCCTCTATTCCCTCCTCCACAGACCAGCAGAACCGTTTCGCCGGTCTTCGCATTACCCACAGTTTTCTCTCCCCTCGGTCTCAGAACCTGGCCCGGACTCCAGTGGATTCGTACAGGAGAACGAGCATCAAGTTGGAGACTGTCACGATCGACTTGTCTAAAGACCAATTTGACAGACTCCAGTATTGGATAGACGATCTGGGCCGTTGGGCCAACAGTTTATTTATCGATTCCCCTGCTGGACCATCTGATCAACATACCACACTCGATGATACCAATAATCAGCCAGCAGCATTCCGGCCCAGTCTTAAAAACCGGCCGGAAGAAATGAAAGTGGAAGACGGGAAGGATGGATTATCGCGTCTCTTGGCCACTCTGACGGTCTCGAAGATTGCCCTGACCATCCGTCTGCCGCCGGAGAACCTCCAACCACCACGGCAAGCAGCCCCGCTCAAACTTGTCATCAACATGGAACTGCTTTCCATCGATCAACTTCGCCAGCCCCTCCACGACGAATTTGATGACCAAATCCGCTTGCTCATTCGCTCCTGCTCGGCCTCTTTATACCCTCAGCATCAACAGCCCAGTGTCCAAAGCTTACCCATCCTATACCAAGCCCATCCTCCTCTCCCAAAAGGTCATACCAAAACTGAGGTGGGTGCTTGTTGATGGTGTCGTTTTGGCGTGTGAAGATATCTTAATTTTTGCTCTTATAGGCTTTACCCGCCGTGTCCGTGGAAGTGTCTACTGTCGCCCAATCTCAACTGACAAGTCATCAACCACAACGTAAAAAGATCTTGCTCAATGTTTATGTCAACCATACCACATTGCGGCTCGGTCCATGTTGTATTTGGACGTCTGAGTTAGCCCGATTCTTGAAAGCTCCGGCTGGAGTAAGTTTCCTATCATGAAATTATGACTGGAATAAGTGTTGACCAGATTTTAAAACGGTAGGCTTTTGAGGCTGTTGGACCTGAATACGAGTCTCGAATCAACTTCGAGTTGGTGGGATGTGCTATCCAATTAGTTTCCCCACCCTCATCATCGACAGCAACAGCATCGTCTTCGGCTTACGATGAGCATTCCGGCAAGGATCACGATACTTATTCTGGCTCGTCTTTCATCCTACAGCTCATGGCTGATCGGGCCCGGTTCAAGCTTGCGTTAGATTCCTCTTCGACCGTCGTTTCCCCCTCGCTCAACGCGTCCGTCGCTGTCTGGTTGGCCGAATGCCCTCCTTCAATACTCTCTGTCGCTTCCTCTTCCCCCACCGTCTCTGAACAAGTTCAGTCTTTCACCTCCTTGTTGATCTTCCTCATACTGTAAAATCAAGAAAGCATCGTGTTGATTTGACTTTTATCTTAATTCTAGACAGGGTTTGCTCCGATAGTCTCATTGAATGATCTCGAACTTTCGCTCGTCTATTCATGGGCCCCTGGCCGGCCAACATGTCGAGTTGAGTTTCGCTCCTGTTTCCATTCTCTGGAGCACCCATCTGAGGTTCGTGACAGAACAAGGTTTCTCATACTTGCTTTGTCACATCCTTCAAACTCGCGCTTCTAGACCACTCTAAATCGAGGAAGTCTTACTCTCTCCTTTTGCGCTGACTCAGCCGACTGTCTAGCAGAATCTATATCAAGACTCTCTGAGATTTCCTTCCAGGCCAAGCGAGATGTGTGAGTCTGTCTTTTTCAAACTGCACCAAGTGTGACGTCTTATCGATTCTGAAAGAGTCTTCGCATGAAGGTCTCCTGAATCTGCGGAAGTACCTCCGGCCACTCAGCAGGGTCAAGATCCCATTATTGCCTCGGCAATGTTGAGTAAGTTACGTTTGTCTAGGGGCGCCTCCACCTAAGTTGAGTTCATGAATTGATGCCTTGATATTTTGATTGAATCGTATTGCGTGCGTGCTAGGATCGGCAATGAGAGAGCTGCCATCGTCTTCCAGGTCAATACTAATCCAGAAAGATGTAGATCTTGTTGAAGAAGACTACCCCACCGACATCACTTTCCTTGATCAAAACCCATCCGCTTCTTCTCGTCAACATCATCAAGATGCCCCCGCCATCCTTCGCTATCTGTCTGGCCAGGGCCTCAGTATTATTGACGACTATCTTCTGAGACCCCCGGCTTCGTCGAAGGTGTTGCGCCAGTAGGCATATTCTCTCTTTCATGAATTTCGCCCAAGCTGATATCGGTTTCCTCCCTCTTAGGGCGATTGAGACGGAGATTCAGGTGGAACATCTGGATGTCTTGGTCAAGCTTCATGACGGATATGACTGGAATTCGACCCGTCAGACGATCGAACAGGCGCGGAAGACTATGCGCAAGAGGCTGCAAAAAATCCGACAGCTGCTAGCGACTGGGAACCCAGCCGATGATGCGCGGTCGATGGAGGAGGATTTGGGCCCGACTACGCTGTTCAAGTCGCTCCATATTGGCGGCTTGGATTCGTCTACGCGAGGCCTCAGTACCGCCCAGCTGCTTGACGCAATAGACGATCAGCTCGGAAAGGAAGCCATCGAGCCTGTCAGCGACGAGACTGAGAGCATGGCCGGAAGCTGGCAGTCACTTAACCCTCATCCGTCTAAGGACCAGCCCTACCCGCGTGTCGTCTCTGCCCCATCTGCTAAACAACACCACTTGAGTCGATCACCTCTGCCCATGTTGAAGATCGTGCTGAACCGAGTCCAGGGCCACTTCCGGAAATACTACCACGATCGACAGTCCGAGGAAGCCAACACCCACGAATCCACGGACTGCAGGCTGAGTAGTCTGCAGCTAAAAACGGACTCTCTGACGATCATCGACAACATTCCGACGTCGACGTGGAAGAAGTTTTTGACAGAGCTGAGGCCTGGTGAGGGGGGCATGTTGCGGCCGACAGGCGCACCCATGGCTCGCTTCAAGCTCGTCGTGACCCCCTCCGCCCGAGACTCGGCCCTGAAAGAAGCCGTTGTCAAGCTCAAAATCTCGCCCCTCAGGCTCTACGTCGACCAGGATGCCGTGGACTTTCTGAAGACTTTCTTGAGCTTTCAGAAACACGCGCCACCCGCTCCCTCGTCTGTCTCTATCTCCGCGATCCCTGATCCCTCGACTGCGCCACCAGACGATGGCCTATTTTTTCGTCAGTTTTTCTGTTTGTCAGGCCTTAACTCAAGTCTTTAAAAAAATTGCTTACTGTTGCATTTCTAATCTTTATAATTGTAGAACGTGTTGAAATCTTGCCCATTCGCATCAAGTTGGACTATAAACCCAAACGGGTGAATTATATGGCTCTCAAGGAAGGCAAGACGATCGAGTTGATGAACTTTTTTCACTTTGAAGGCTCTGATATGGTTTTAAGGCATGCCACTTTAACTGGAGTGAGTGCAACGAATTCTATTTCTTTTCTCTCCTTTATTATGTAAGAAAATGGCAATTGATTTGTACGGGTCATTACAACTGCTTAGATCTCACGAGCTAGTAAAATCGGGGAATTGTTGCAAGAGATCTGGACTCCGGATGTGAAGGCGAATCAACTAGCCGATGTGATATCGGGGATTGCACCGGTACGATCGGTTGTGAATCTGGGGACGGGGATCGCGGATCTAGTATTGCTACCAATTGAGGAGATGAAGAAGAAGGATGGGCGGCTGAGCCGGGGGATCCAGAAGGGCACGAGCTCGTTTGCGAAGAACACGACGCTGGAAGTGATCAAGCTGGGAGCGCGGCTGGCGACTGGGACCCAAGTAGTACTCGAAAAGGCCGAGTCGATCCTCGGGGCTAAGTTCCACCACGAGCTCTGCGGCGAAACTATCGACCATATGTCCTCCGCCAGTCCTAACTTGAGTTCCGAGAACCCACTCCCTCATCAGCACGAATTGTTTAGCAAATACGCCCTCCAGCCCGAAAGCTTCAAAGCCGGCGCCCAATCCGCTTATCATGATTTACGCGATAACTTCCGCTCCACCGCGCAGACAATCTTGGCTGTCCCATTGGAAGTCTTCAATGAAGTAGGTCCTTCTACCTTCTTCCAAATACACCTAATTTGTTTGTAGGATCAAAAAAATGATGTTTGCTTGTGTAGGGCTCTGGACAAGCTGTTGTCAAAGCTATTCCCATCGCCATCCTTCATCCCATGGTCGGCGCCACCGGCGCCATCAGTAAAACCTTGTTGGGCCTGCATAACTCGCTGGACCCGCACGGCTCTGCCTCGCATCTGCTCGACAAATACAAGCAGCATCCTTCCTCCTCCGACTCGGACCCCTCGCCTCCTCCTCCTTAATTTATCCGGCCACCCTTGCTTTCTTGTATGTACAATGCTAACCTCAACTCAATCAACTTGTCGATTCATGCGATCCTCTCGCGGTGCGCCGCGCGATCGGGTCTCATGTTATTTGATATCATTCGGTCAAGACCTCCATTTCGAAAAAAAAATCCTAGTAAATGTATGATGTCTAATGGTACTATTCATGTGTATGTTGTATTTGTTAGTATGCCTGAACCCCGCGCCTAATCTATTGATTGGAGTATCCTTGTTTCTCTCACGCCTTGGCCGGTCGTAAGGGTCACTCCTGTTATTGTTGTTGTACACTCACGAGATATCTATTCTGGTCTCCATTGGACTTTTTTTCTCCTCTGAAGCTCTCTTTACATAAATCGACACCCCTGCTCTCTGTGATCATGGCGGACGTCCTGAAGAACTCCAGCATTTTTTTTTCTCACTCTGGTTGATGTGGACATCATCCTCCGTACAGTTGATTGTTAATGGTGTTCACGTGAATTTGGCTCACGTATCCTGCCTCTGCTGCTTGGTGATCAGCTTGATGTTCTCTCTCTTCCAGCTTAACATGATTTCCTCCATTCTACAATTGGACAAATATGTAATTTACATGCATCTTAAAGTTGATGGACGTGATCATTTTTGATGTATGCCTACAATCCCAATAAGAAGGATCTTCATTCTGGATGATGTAATGTAATTATGATTTCTTTTATAGAGACACAAGTATACAAACCGCAAATCAAGGGCTTGGAGCTAGCGTGCGCCTGACATGTTCAGGTAGAAAAAAGGGGGAGGTTGCCGCCGTGTGCAAAAAGGATGATAAAAAAAATTAGAAGGACTACCAGTATTTATAAACAGTCTTTCCGCCTCCCTTCACACCCATCATCGCCGTGTCAGCAAGCCGCACCGTAGCGCAGTAGTCACTATCCCCAGACACCACCAAAATACACCAGCCAGCTCGGGTTCAATTCCTCGTCCATTGCATCAACTGCACCTTCCAACCCCCTGAAGGATCATGAAGTGTTTCATCTACCTCGCTGCGATCGCCTCGACTGCGTTGGCTCTCCCTATGCATTCGGACACGTCCCTCGTCGAAGCCTCTACATCATCGAAGGTCATTGTCGACAAGCCACCCAGACAACCCGAGCCATCCGAGAAGTATGAACGCCAATGTCAAAATTGCTATGATCAGCCACATGGTCACTGTTCATATTGTAAGAAGAGTTCCTCCATGTGAATGCAAGAAAAAGAAGATACAAGGCCAAGAGGTGTACACCAAAAAAAAAAGGAAAAACTTAAACTTAAAAAATAAAAAAAAGATGAAGAATTGAATAAAAATATGAAAATTTGAATAAGAATATGAAAATTGAATATGAAAAAAAAAAAAAAAACAGAGAAAGTATTCCCAATCCTTGGGCAGGTGCACCCCCATGCCTGGGTCCTTTTTTCTGGGTGTTGGCATTTCAGTCTCATTTGTATTGATATAAATATTTCCCCAAGCTTCTCATGCTTTACATCCGCATCATATCAGACAAGATAATGTACTTGAATAGTCTTGAACTTTATGCCAAGAATACAGATCCAGAAGGCAGGGAGAAAGTGTACAGTGCCCTCCCAGATGTTTATGGCCTACTTCATTTCATTCCCAAAGCTCAACACACAAGGGTGAAGTCATGGAGGGTTGGCAAAATTATAGAGAATTAAAGATTTCACCAGGTACCCTTTTGCAGGTACCTTGTGTCCGTGGGCGGGTACCTGTCTGTGTGTAACAGGTACAGTGACCGGCAATATATTTTTGTTGATACAAAACAAATTATAACTCAGTGATGAAGACAATCAAAGTGAAAAGTTCTGGAGGGCAGATGAACACCAACCTTGCCTAAATGATGATATAGATAGAAATGTCACACAGCATCAGAAGATTTTTATTTTTATCTTTTTTGATCATTGCCAACAAAAAAAAATCAAAGAGTCTTGAAAAACAAAATTGGCAAAAATAATCAAGGTCTACTCAAAGACTCAGAGAGAACAATTATGAGGGAAAAAAATTAAAAAAAAGTGAAAAAGGAAATACTGACACGGTCAAGTTGTCTTGTGAGGGTGGCCTGATCAGTTGTACAATTGATTCAACAGTTGTTTTAGGTTATGTGTCTTTGAGATGGATTCAACAGTTGATTGAGGATGGGTAGCTGGATTTGATATTGATCCAATTTGAAGAGGCAAGAGTTGTTGACTGGATTCCGCTGGGCTTGCTGTTGAGCTGGGGGCTGTGGTTGATTAAATTGGGGTTGTGCCGCTGTGTGCCAAAAAATTACACAAAAATTTATTGCCAGGCACTGTACAGTTGCGCGTGGCATCCCACTGTACAAAAGTCTGGGTGGGGTCCAAAATGTTTGGACCAAAAATGCTAAAAACCCGGAAAGTTTTGCCCATTTTGAGGGTCTGTGGATGCTCTTTAAGCCCATAAATGATCATTAAGCATCCTGTATGGCACTAAGGTATGTGTTTAGGGTTATGCAATAGCCTTAGACTATCACTACAAACATTTGTAATTTCACCTAAAGAAAAAACTACTGTTTGGGTTAAGCAAAATGTTAACTTTTTTCAACAAAATGGCTCAGTAATAAAAATTGAGCAAAACTGAGCATGCTCAGCAAAATCCCCCAAAGTTGCCATAATGAATAAAAATCATTTCTGCTCAGTTTCTAAAAAAAAAAAAAAAATTGCTGAGCATGCTCAGTAAAGCTTATTTTTCACTTATGACCATTTTCTGTAAAATTGGGTATATGTTTTGCCCATCCCAATTTTACATTTTCTTTCTGGGCAGAGTTGCAAATGTTTGTAGTGTATGTGTTTTGGCCTTGATTGAGGCCTTGGGTCCAAATGGATGAGTATTTTAAAAAAAAAGAACGGCTAGACCAAACAGGTTGCCGCAATATTTTTAGAATCTACAGACCCCGTAGACTCCAAAAATGTGGTCAGCTTGAGTGCTGGACCCCCAATGTAAACAGGGTTTTCCCCCGCGTGCCAGAACAAGTTTTGCAGGTGGCTCTGTACAGTGGAATGCTGCGTGCAACTGTACCTGTTGGCAGATACAGGTGCGGGTGTGGGTGTCTGGCTTGTGGAGCTACAGGCAAGCTTAACACAAGTCCTCTCCCTAGGCCTTGGTCAGGGGGCCCAAAGGGCCGGCCTTCCGCAGGGAGGGACTTGCTCCCTAAGAGCATCCGCATTGGTTGTAGAGGTTTAGCATACTTTAGTCCACCAAGTTATGTCGGACTTACCTTAAGTCAAGATGTGCAACCGCACCAGTTCAGGTTTCAACAGGTGTAAGTATGTGTAGTGGTGATGACTAATGTCCATGTCAGAGCTGAATGCATACTTTTGTGTGCAGTTGACATGTGAAAGTGAGATAAATGCATATGATATGACTTTGTCCCAGGATTAGTGGGGCATAAAATTATCCCCCACTAGCCCAAAAACTAGCTCCAGCATAATTCAATCCGCCCTTAGTCCACCCCAGTGTGTTTGCAACAGAGGACCAATTGTGCTAGTCCAAGCAAAAACTGTGACCAATGCGGATGCTCTAAGTCTCCTTTGTGGTCTGAGAGCAATCAGCCAAATGACAGGCAGAAACATAAATCACCCCATATCTCAAAACCTCTTCCGCCAATCTCCACCCCTTCAATTAGGACCCACAATTCTCTGGATTTTTCTCATTCTTTCATCCAATCCATGTCTTGCCATCCCTCTTGATGCCTTTTCTGCTTCCATCCAAGTGTTTATTTTTTTTGTAAATCTGGCAGGATTTTGGTTGGATAATCTCACCAATTGATCCTCTGTCAGATGCCATCTGACACTTGACATGTATTTATCGATCTGGTTATTAGGGGATATCAAGTATACCAAATCCACAATTAGAAACCAGTCATTTATCCAGAAATCTTTTTCTCCAATTAATGGATTCAAAATGGTGGTTGGTGAGCAACAAGCAGGTTTGAAAATGGTGGGTTTTTGAAAACCAGTCAATTACATAAGTGTGGATTTGCTTATATTTGATACCCCCTATTTACATGTAAGTCCATGTGTGATTCAAATGTCACACATACCATTCAAACCCTCAAAGTGTCTGTCAGCCCTAGAGATACTTCCAAGTATCCAAAGGACTGCTATCTTTGATTCAACTCATCAATATTTTATGTAATAATAACAAATACGTGAATATTATTGCAGAAATGGATTCCTTGTGTAAATTTAGGTAGGGTTACCCACTGAGAGTACCCCTTAATTATTACTCCTGATGGTACTTTGGCTATTCTCAAAGTACCATGGAGGAATTACAATTAAACATTAGACTAAAACTCTAGTAAATATGCTAATACAGATTATAAGCATATTCAGGCGCAGAGAAAGAAAATACAAAAGGTTTAAGAACAGTATAAACCTTGTCTACTTTGGCTGAGAAAGTATTTCTACGGGAAATATACTACTTATTAGATATTCCCTCATTGTAGAAATAGAATTACCCTTTCCCATGTAAGTGTGGGTAATTCTTTAATTCATTATCCTTATTAGTGTGGCTTCATGAGTAAATGGTTCATAAATATACTCATGATGCCATGGGGACAGGATAATAAATTTCCACATCCATAGAATTGGCCACAAATCTTCACGTAGAAGTTTTGTGATCATTCCCTGGCTTGTTTAAACTCCCAGAGGCTCCTCATGGCGCCTAAAGGGACCTCTAGGCCTTAAAAGGAAGGCTTCTGACGCCTAAAGATGGATTCCTCAGCCTATTCACCCATATCCAAGCTCAATAAACCCACAGATTCAGAAAAACTGAATCCAAGGTTTTGCCTATGTATTAGTAGATTGAGCAGCGCAAGCGCTGTCAAGTTGGTCCTGCTGCTCTGCTGCGTAACAGACAGGTTTCATTGCCCAAGTCACCAAACCCATGCGCATCAGCAACGTGTTGGGCAGGCTCCTGACAATTAGCACTCACATTTGGCGGGTTTATATAGCCTTTCTCTCACTCTAAGGTGTGTCCCTGGTGTTGCCTCAAGCCGGTCCTTCCGCATTTGTTGCAGGGTCTTCTGGATCAGACGTTTCCCCACATCAGAATGATACAAGGGGTCAACCCGCTGCCGCGTTAACCGTTGTGCCTTGCTTTTGGCAGGTCACAACCCATACCCTTATTTCCAGTCCCAACTGGTCATGGCATAACCACTCCAGTTCTTTTCATTGTACGTAAGTTTCAGTATGTACATAGCTTCACCAGCTTGATTGATACATGGTCTCCGGCTGAAACATACGCCACCCTTCCCTCAGCTTCAACAGTATCCTTCCAAGGGATTCTTACACTCACACCACTTTTTGTGCACTTGAGACAGGAAATTTGAAGAGGTGGACTCCAGACTATGTATGTACAACAAGCGGCTTCAAGCAATGGATTGGGACACAATTGGTGGAACTTGATACATACTTTTGGGCACATTTGTTTCATCACTTGCACCTGAACCGTCAACCAAATTGCTTTCCAGGGCACGTATGACAAGCAACAATGCCACACTTCCACTCCCACCCACCGCCTCAAACTAACGACTTCTACTTCTTCCCTTACTACAAACCAAGACTGGTATGCACCAAGCGTTTCAGGGAGCTCACTTCCTCACCTTGTAGGTTCAAGCCCAAATGGTGCGCAGACTATGTACAACAAGCGGTTTTGAGAGCCGCATCGGCACACTTTTGGTGGAACCCTAAACCCCTGAGACTGTTGCTCTGTCATTTATGCCTGAACCTTTGACAGAATTGCTTGCCAGGGGGAGTATGCCGAGCAACCAACACCACCCTCTCAATTCTAGCCACCAAACCTTTGAGCCAACACCTTCTAGCAACACCGCAACCGCTGCGCTACGCTACGAAAAGCGGCAAATTAGCGTAGCGCAGCGGCCGTCTGCTTTTCCTGGCCGCAATTAGCAATAGCAGCAGCGGTCAATTGCTATTTGCAGCGCCAGCGTAGCAGAAACCCCGCTACACGTTTCTTGACCCCCGTGTAGCGGAGCGATTTCCTTGCACGTTAGCTTCAAAATAGCGCAGCGAGAGCGGGAATGTGGCTTGCTGCGCTTTTTGCCGCTATTAGCGGCTTATTCCACTTTTTCAGCGGAATTTCCCGCTGTTTCAGCGGAATTTGCCGCTATTTCAGCGAGGATTTTCGCTTTTTCAGTGGGAAATTCCGCTTTTTCAGCGGGAAAACTCCAATTTAGTTCAGCGCTCAGCGTAGCGCAGTTCCGCTTTTTTAGCAGTCAGTGTAGCGGGAGACCCGCTGCGGGCTGCTGAAAAAAGCTCGCTAAAATCTTAATTTTTTCTTTCTTGTAACAAAAAGCAAAAAGCGCAGTGGTGCCCCCGCTTCAAAAAGTGTCAGCAAAGTGGGCCTAAATCCGCTGCGCTTTCGCTACGCTGCCGCTATGTGCAGCGTAGCTGTTGCGCTGTTGCTTCTAGGCTAACCTCTCCTCTGTGGCCCCCGGACTCTCCAGAAACCCCTCCTCTGATAATTTACCATTGGTCTCTGGGGCGCATCCGGCACCATCATGCCCTGTCATTCATGCTTTCAAATTTTAACTATGTACTGAACTTTGTTATAACTCTTTAGGCTCCAATATTGTCATTTTTCCTGGTTTGAATGGTGATCCTGCAAACAAGTTCCAAAGACCAGGTGGTTCTGAGCTGCTCAATGACCAACGGCAGCATCCTGATCTTTGAGCTGGGGTCCACGTGATTGCAGCTATTGATGCGGACAATGCCTGCACAGTCTACAGAGCTCCTGGTGGGAGTTCAACTACTGCCATGGGGTAGTTGGCCATGCTGGAAATCACCTTCAGTCTCTGGACAAAGGTGCTCCCAAGGTGCAAAGACAACACAACATTTACCCAGATGGAAGGCCTCTTTGCCCTTCCCGCCCCACCCTGATCACTGCCGCCTCCTCCTCCTCCGCGTCTTCTAGCCCTACCAATATTTTTGTCTGTGGCGGCATCGAAGTGACCATGGGGCAGGCGTCCACCAAGATCTGGATTCTCTGTCTGCACACTGCCAAGCTGATTGGGAGAAAGGCACCGCTGACGGGTCACCATAGCGTACATGCCTGGCTGCCTTACTCCCACCCCACAGAACAACCGCAACACAACCAAAATCTTGGGTGTCTAACCAGACAGCACTGAGGACGCAGGCGGGCCCCTGAAAGCGCCGCTGGGCCATCTGGTATTCTCTGGCTTGGTGCTTGCCATCATGATGTCCGCATTGACCATCATGCGGTGCAAGGAGCCTGCCAAGCTTTTGATCCAGTTGTACTGGCCAAGAAGCCAGCTGTGGCTGCTGATTGAGGCGTGGCATGTGCTGCTGATAAGTGTGGGCCTGCTGGCGCTTGCGGTGGTGAGTGCGCTCCTCCCAAGAAGGCTCTCCGTCCCGGCGCTTTCCACCCTTGCCCGCCACAGGCTGTCCAATGGCCACTCCACCAAGGGCAGAAAGCTCAAGACCCACCACACCCTCAGCCGCAGCACCCATGCCTGGGTGGGCCTTGCCATTGCCATCATTGGGCTTGTCGGCGTGCCCCCCTCTCCCTCCTCAGCTGGTTGGACCAATCTCTCAAAGAAGATTGCGATAAAAAACAGCTGTAGCCCACCAACTGTGCCCCCCGGAAGCTCAAAGCAAAAGAAGGTGCCGGCCTCACGCGCCGCACCCTGGAGCGTATGGTCCTGCTGGGTCGGTATCCTTTCAGCAGAAGTTGCAAGGAGCATCATCAGGAAGCACAGAAAGGATGAGAGGGCAAGCAGCAGCCACCACCACCCTTGTCCCATGCTTTGACCCCGCATGGAAGCAGCACGGCAGAGAAGAAAAACAAAGAAATTAGTGTTGAGCAGAGGCTCTTGTTTCCCTCAGCAAAGCATACACTGCTGCTTCACAAGGGGCTGGAGTTTTTTTTATCTTGAGTAATTTCAAGTAGCTGTGGAAAGATTGCGGTCTGATTGGGGTTTTTGGCCAGGGTGATTGTCATTGACTGGTGTGGGGGAGCAGGAGACAAAATAGATATTGTTGTCACTAACATGATTACAATCAGAATCTTGTTCCACTTCTTTGGCTTACTCCTTATTACTTTCTCTTTGTTGTTGGAGTTGGAGTAGAAACCAAGAGCAGCTGCCAAGGTGGACTTCCTAGGTGATAGAGATTGGAGTTCTTCAAAAACTTTTCTAGAGGTGAGCTGTGGTAATACAATCTGAAGGACAGTCTCTTTTAACAATTTTACTGGCCATCAAGAGGAGAGCTCCTCCCCTGGCCATTGGGTGGTGAGATTTTGATCTTTGTTGTCATTGATGTCTGCGGCACACATCAGTGCAAAGTGAACAATGTGATGCCCAATGTTACCTTGTGCAACAAGAGGAGTTGGGTAAAAATCCATGATGTGACTGATTTCTTTGTTGGCAAGTTTGGCCTTGTGGACTTGATTGGATTTCAAACAGCACAGATGATTTTTTTCAACTTATTTTTGTTTGCCATTAATTCTGACCCTGGCAGGATTAAATTCAAGCCAAATTCATTGAAACTGATGGGAGAAATGATCACCCTGACGGGTGGACGTCACTTGGCTGGATTCTGCAACTTCCAAGGATTGGTTGTTGATCTTGAGAATTTTTGTAACACCTGCGTCAATTTTATCATGAGCAACAATGAGGATCTGACTCTTTCAAGGCCAAATTGAGAAGCACAAATTGGTTGATTTTTTAAACCTAACCTCTCTGATTGCAAGGCCTCCATCTTGATTCAGGATGTCATCTCTCATGTCAATCAGGAAAGTTATTCTTTGTTGTAAAATGAGTGGGTACTCCTAACCTCTTTGCGGTGTTTCTAAGAAAGGAAATTTGAGTGTAACTATCTTACTTTTCTCACTTTTTGCAGACTCCAATGCCTGTATACTCAGAAGTATTATATTTCAAAAACCAAGTTGTGAAAGCAGAAATCCAGCAATAAATTGAAAAAAAAAATCAAGGAAGAAGATAGCATCTATACAATAGAGGGGTTGGCTGTTTCTTTCAGGTTTCCTCCTGTTATGTGTTGCATCCTCTTACAGAGTTTGGTTGTTTTTATAGCCTTGATGTAGACTGCTTAGTGGGAGTGTTAATGCAATGATGGGGTGTGAGAATAGCAGTTGCTGGTGGGCTGTCACATTAGCCTGGTTCATGTAAGTGCTCAAGGAAAGTTGAAGTTAAATTGAGGAGCAAAACATGTAAAATTGTTTTGCATAAAATCATTCTGTAAATCTAAAGTTTCTTTACAGTAAAATCTATCTCACAAGCAGTTTTAGATTTGCTTGACATGAATAAAAACACCCTATGTGAGCTGGGGTATTGAATATTGAACCAACTCAACACAGGTTCACTTCACAGAACCCATGAGATTTGAGCTTATGGGTCCAGAGGGTGGCAAGACCCAAAAATGGAATGCCACATCAGATTAGTATGTTTTCTTGACTTGAAATGATCAAATGGTTAGAAAAATAACAAGTAGCACCACAACAAAACATTTATTGCTTGTAAACAATTGACATCACAAAGTACAAAGGCACCTTTGTACTCTGCAACATCACTTGTATACAAGCAGAAGTTGATTTATTGCGGTGTAGTATCTCAGAAAATAGATGATATGTGATCAATAATAATATGAAGAAGAATAATTTGTCCAATGAAAACTAAAGAAGAAAGTGGAAATGATCATATATTACGGATGAAGATAATAGATAAAATGAAGAACTTTTGACTCCACCAGAAGTAGTCCTCCTGTGACAACCTCCATTACCTTCACAAAAAGTTGAACCAAAAATTAACTATTCCATTGCCATCAATTGAAGTTTTACAGGAATCTCCAGTTTTTATCTTGATGTGAATGTCTTGTGTGTGATAGGTGATGTGAAATTTTAATTCAACAACTGGGCAAAAAAGTGACAGAGATTTTCCAACCCCATGTTGGAGAATGGGCACTAAGAGGAGTGGGCGGCGTAGCCGCCTTTTCCTCTAGTACTTAGTAAACCAAACAAGTATAGTGAGTATTCTCCTCCTACTTTCAGAGTAGTGTTTCCCATCCACTTCCTTATCCACTGGAGCTTTGATCGCGCCCAATTATCCCCAATTTCTGTGCCATCAACCTCCTTGAAAATAGTAGCTGAAAGACCACCACCTCTGCCCACAGCCATTCTGTCACGTGCTTTCCTACTATTGTCCATTTTGTTGCTTTATTGCTTCAATTTAATAACTATTTATAGTTGTTCTCCTACCAACTGTTGTATATCAACTTTTGGCGTAACAGGAGTGCAGAACTAACCCAATATTCCATTGGGGTAGGACTAGTGATAGTCCTTTAAACTGTTCTATTCAGCACATTCATAGTGATTTGGCCCATTTTGGACCAATATCTCATAGAAATAGCTGTCAGCGTGTGTGATCCAATTATCCAAGGCCCATGCGGAAGAAACCTCTGCATGGTTTTTGCCATTTTGGACTTGAATGAAGATGGCTCACCAGAAGCAATGGTGGGTCAGCTACGCTACAAGTAGCGTTAGCGTAGCGTAGCGTTAGCTTAATAAGCTAACACTACAAAAAGCTACCGTTAGCGCCAATTTTGGCCAGCTAACACTACAGGATTCCTGAGAAAAAAAAATGTAGCTGCAGCGTAGCGTTCACTTAGATCTGGAAAGTTAAGCTAACGCTACAAAAGCTATTGGTTAGCTGCCATGTAGCGGTGTTAGCTTTCAAAACCACTACGCTAACTGGTAGCGTAGCGTCTGACATGCTCTAAGAGTTAGCATAGTGACTTTAAAAGTTACACTAACCGTTAGTAACAGCTAGTGTAGCTGTTGGATAAGTTAGAATCAATTTTAGCATGTTTGTTTCAAATATTTAATTAATGTACTGGACCATATTTGAGCTTCAGCTACTCAAATTATCATGTTGGGTATCTCCTAACAGATCCTGATGGTGAAAAACCACACCTTCTTGTTAAATCCATCCTGCTGCGGAACGTGGACGGATCCCTCCATCCTGAATATCACGGTTGGGGACCGCCTGCCCTAGCAGTGATGTAAATTTTTCATATAGATTGGTGGTGGAAAACCAAACCAACATTTTTTATTTTTTTAGATGATTTATTTATATATCCTGTGTGCATGTACAAATACTGCTTTGATTATCTTTTCTGTTCCAACTGATTGAACTGACCTCCTCCATCCTTATCTTCTGATTATGTTCTTTTCTATTTGGAGTTGTATGTTGAGGCATTGGTCCCACAATGCTACAATATGTTAGTGCAAGAGTTTCAAACTGAGCTATATGTTTGCTCAACTTCACTTACTGTTTGATGTAGCTTGTAGTTAAACTACAATGTCAGCTATGCTTGCTACCTTTCAATGTTAGCGCAGAATAAGCTATGCTACATGACAGCGTGGAATAAGCTATGCTACATGTTAGTGTGGAAGAAGCTATGCTACATGTTAGCGTGGCATGAGCTACGCTACAAAAGAGCCAAAATCCTGTTAGCTGAAAAAAAGTTACACTACCTGTTAGTGTAGCGTGGATTTTTTTCAGCTAACACTACAGGATTTCTGAAGGAAAAAATAATAGCTACACTAACAGTAGCGTAGCTCACCAAATCTTATGCTACAGCTAACACTAGCTGTAGCTTAAAAAATATCAGCTACGCTAATGGTTAGCGGCCCTGTAGCGTAGTGTAGCGTAGCAACCCACGGTTGCCAGAAGAAAGCATGGAAAATGCAAAAAAAAATGTCTGGAGCCAATTTTTTTTTTTTTTTGAAAAATGATCAAGATCACAAGCTGCTGCTTTCATTTTTTTTTGAAAGAGTACAGTTTCTGCTCTACTAGCAAATGTAGCCAAAACAGAGCAAAACTTGGGTGTCAAACTGAATTCTCCCAAGCCACATGTGCGGCTCTACGATTAAGCCTCTCCTTTGGAGATGCTTTGCGCCTCCTTGGAGAGGCTTAGTTAAGCTCAAGCTACAGGCACCTGCAGGTACCCCCCTAGACATAAATGCCCTGGAGGCTCCTGGAGGACCAGATGCATGTATAGATATAAATGTTATCAAGAGCTGGCCCTGGAAAACCTCTTACAGGTACCCTCAATCCTCTGGCAGGTACCCGTTGTCTTCTGGTGGGAACCTGGCAGCTTGCACAGGCCTACTTGCTGAGCAGTCTATAAAACCTGCTTGGCAAGCAAGTAACAGGCTACATCCTGCTTGCCAAGCAGGGAGTTGGTTGCAGCCTGCTCATCAAGCAGGGAGCAGATTGTAGCACTCTACCTTCCTGCCGCTGCAACCTGCTCTGCAAGCAGGTTGCAGCTTGCTAACTACTTGGCAAGCAGGTTGCAGGCTGCTACCTGCTCAGCGGCCTGCAACCTGCTCGCCAAGCAATTAGCAATCTACAACCTGCTCTCCAAGCAGTTGGCAAGCTTCAACCAGGTAGCAGCCTGCAACCTTCTCGCCGAACAATCAGAAAGCTGCAACCCGCTTGGCGAGCAGTTTGCAGCTTGCTAACTTCTTGGCGAGCAGGTTGCAGCTTGCTAACCGCTCGGCGAGCAGGTTGCATCTTGCTAACTGCTCACCAAGCAGGTTAGAGCGTGTTACCTTTGATACACCCGCGGGTACCTGTAATCTGCTACCTCCACAGGTGCGGGTGTGGGTGTTGAAAATATAAGGTTGTTTTGGGGTACCCAGGTACCAAGTGACATCTTTACAGTGAACGTGGATTTGGATGGCTCCGGTGATGAAACCTCGCGTGCTCCTCCAGAATAAGGATTGCCAAGTGGACCCGCGGGCGGGTATCCGGCACCCATGGGTGGGTGCCCATCACATGGTAGCGGGTGCCATGTACGGGTCCAGGTGCAGGAATTTTGGCAAAAAAGCACCAGGTACCCGGGTACCCGCCAAAAATACCACCCGTCTGGCGGGTCTTTGAGAGGCCATGGCCATGGCTTGCTCGCAAAGCAGGCCATGGCCATGGCTTGCTTGCAAAGCAGGCCATGGCCATGGCTTGCTTGCAAAGCAGGCCATGGCCATGGCTTGCTCGCAAAGTCGTCCATGGTCATGGCTTGCTTGCAAAGCCAGCCATGGCCATGGCATGTTTGCAAAGCAGGCCATGGCCATGGCATGTTCTCAAAGCAGACCATGGCCATGGCTTGTTTGCAAAGCAGGCCATAGCCATGGCTTGTTGGCGAAGAAGACCATGGCTTGCTCGTGAAGCAGGCCATGGCTTGCTCGTGAAGCAGGCCATCGCTTGCTCGTGAAGCAGGCCATTGCTTGCTTGTGAAGCAGGCCATGGCCATGGCTTACTTGCAAAGAAGGCCATGGCCATGGCTTCCTCCCACAGCCATGGCCATGTCCTGCTTGGCGAGCAAGTCATGGCCATGGCATGCTTTGCGAGCAAGCCATTTGCTCTCAAAGCAGGCCATGGCTTGCTCACAAAGCTGGTGGCTTGCTTGCAAAGCAGACCATGGCCTGCTTTGCAACAAAGCCATGGTCTGCTTGTCAAGCAGGCCATTGTTAGGTTTGGATGAAAAAAAAAGAGAAAAGTACCTGCGGTACCCGCAAAAAGTACCGCCGGTACCCGCGCGCGGGTGCCATGTACGGGTACGGGTGTCTGAAATTTGGGAAAAACACTGCGGGTACCAGGACACGCAGCGGGTACCCGGGTCCACTTGGCAATCCCTACTCCAGAACGTCTGATTGGCAAAAAAATCAAAGGCCGCATACCAAGAGCAACAATTATAAGCATCAAATCACGAGCATCTCAAAAAGATGGCTTCAGCTCACTTGGAGATAGCAATCATTGCAAGAAAAACAGCAAGAGGCTCTTGATGCTCAAAATGTCAATCTACAGCGACTTGCCAACAAAGCAATCATGAACAAGGACTTGACCGGTGCTAGCGATATGTGTGACGTTGCGCGACCACGCAACATTGGGTTAGGTTTAGAGAGGAGGACTTACTGCGGAATCTTATCTTTCATCTCACTCTTAGGTTTGATCAGTTGTAGATAGATTCCTATTTAGTCTGTACTCCCAATACCTCTCTTCTTTCCTCACTCATTCAGTTGCCTCTTGTGATTCACCCTCATCAGGTGAATCCCCTTTCTTCTCTAGTCCGCTTGTCTCCACTTCCCACAATACATCCTGTGCTCATCTGCACCTTGCTGTTCCTTCATTGGTTTGCTTTCTTTTCTTGTTTTCTCATTTGTTTTTTCTTTGGTTGCTTCTCTTTTCTTTCCTTGCTGGCAATTCACCTCACTCATTCAGTTTCCTCTTGTGATTCACCCTCATCAGGTGAATCCCCTTTCTTCTCTAGTCTGCTCATCTCCACTTGTTGAGGTTAAACCTGCTAACATGATGTATCACCACAGTTGGGTGAGCTGTGCAGTTGAACCTAGACCAGTAACACCCAACACCTTGGCAACCACAAGCGTCTGTAGCCTAGTTGGTAAAGGCAGCACTCTAGCATGTGTCTCAGCTCTTAGCTGAGGTCGTGGGTTTGACTCCCATCAGACACTTCTTCATTTTCACAGTCTCTACAGGTTATGAGCCCAGATGCTTACCTGAGCGTATCCGCTTACTAAAAGAGACTGGATGAAGTTTGTGAATGCTTGCTCTAAAGACCATAAAGCCCCTATAAGCCTACACACAGATCATGGGTTCAATCCCCACACTGATCACTCTCCATCATGTAGCAAGGGGGGGTGTTGAGGTTAAACCTGCTAACATGATGTATCACCACAGTTGGGTGAGCTGTGCAGTTGAACCTAGACCAGTAACACCCAACACCTTGGCAACCACAAGCATCTGTAGCCTAGTTGGTAAAGGCAGCACTCTAGCATGTGTCTCAGCTCTTAGCTGAGGTCATGGGTTCGACTCCCATCAGACACTTGTTCATTTTCACAGTCTCTACACCACTTCCCACAATACACCAGGGGAGAATTTATGGCACTGGCATGCCGGTGCCACTCCATGTGTTTTTACTGGAACCCGGTGCTAATGATCCTACAGGTTAGTTCCAAGTGAACCTGAAAGATGCTGATGTGGGTTAAGATAATTGGGCAACGTCTTCTGAAGTGAAGCATGAAGCAGGCTGATCTTAAAATGATCAAAATTTTAACTTTATGATGAATGAATCCACAAATTATGTAGAACTCAGGCAGAAATTTAGTCAATCTTCTGAATTCCTTAATTTTCATATATTGGACTAATCATTGGGCCATTTCAAAAAACTGTCTTGAATGCCCTAAAAAGGTATTTCCATTCATTGTGTACAAAGAAATAAGCTGATGAACAAGTCCATACCAACCATCATGAATAATTTCATGGATTTTTCAAGGCAATTTCCATCTAAAACTCTTAAAAGTGTCTTCTGTAACCCTAGATTTTCAAAAAAAAATGTGTACTAAAAGCATTCTAATCATATATTTAGCACATTTAGAGCTAAATTTTAACTCAAATTTCCCTCAAAAGCTAAATTTTCATAATTTTATATGCAAATTAATTTTTTCTTGGTCTGTAGATCTTATGAAGTCCTGATCACAAAAAAAAAAAAATGTCAATTTCAAAAATTGTGACGTCCAAATTTTTTTTCCATTGCAACTGAATTTCAAAACTTGTCAAAAAAATGAGCAAGATTCCTGCTTACTGCTGACCTCCAAGATGCTCCAACATTAATTGAATTTTGACTTGGATTGTTTCCTAGATGATTTTGCACAGTCACTGTGCATTTTGCACAGTGACTGTGCATTGAACATGTGTAATATTTGCTTTTTTTTTTTTGGAGTTGGGCCAAAAGTTGTGCCAGAGTTGCCAAAGACCAACTCCCATTGGTCACGTTTTTTTTGTGGTGCTTGGTGTATGCTCGTTACATTTTTGTGACATTTGAATTCGTACTCTGGTGCACAATTGTGCAGTAGAGTACCAATTCAGATTTCACAATGGTTTACAGGTGTGTGAAAGGTTTCAAAGGCTGTTCTTGCCGTTTTGACCGGACATAGGTTAAAATGGGACAACAGGGTTGAAATTCCAAACAATCCTTTGCTGGAAAGTTTGGTCCAAGGCATAAAATGTGCATATGGGGGTAGGTAAAAAGCCAAAGATCAATATTTTAAAATTCCTAAAAAATGCAGGACCAACTACCACTACCAGAAAATCTGCTTCAACTGCCACCAGTTGACATGCAGGCTAGTCCCATCTTACTCCCCTTTTACTCCCAATTTAATCCAAAACAACTTTTTTGGCACAGTCACTGTGCACAATGCACAGTGACTGTGCATTGAAGTTGGGTTGAAGTTTTTTTTGAGTAAGATACAAGTAAAACACAGGTTAAATCAAAGTGACTGCATGTCAACTGGTGGCAGTTGAAGCAGATTTTCTGGTAGTGTACAATGCAGAATTGTGGCATTTCAAAAAGAGAAGATGGTGAATTCATTCCTTTCAATAAATCCATTATGTTTAAGTTTTTTTGGCTCAAAAAAAAGGAAAAAGAAGGTAATTTCTTGGAATGAAATGATCAACATGAAAGTATAATCTTAAAATAATGATGAATTCAGAACCCTGGGTTTTTTAGTATCAGTTCAGGTTTGCATGCTCCAAGTTTTCCACTTCAGCTCAACATAACATCACTAAATATCAAGCAACACATGCTATGAAATAACCCATGAGTTCAAACTGAATTCCAGTTGAACATGCAGTTTACATGTGACTACCTGCGAACACACTTCAAACCACCAGAGAGTTATGAGTTGTGCAATGGCACCTGTTGACAGGTGCCATGAAATCTCCCCTGGTGATACATCTCTGCACCTTGCTGGTCCTTCATAGGTGAATCCCCTTTCTTCTCTAGTCCGCTTGTCTCCACTTCCCACAATACATCCTATGCTCATCTGCACCTTGCTGGTCCTTCATAGGTTATGAGCCCAGTGTTCTAAGAGCATTGAGGACTGTTAGGAACGTGTTAGAACGTTAATAGGACTTGAAAGATTTGTGATTCATCCTGGACAACAAATCAGCCCAAGACTCTTCCAACCAGAGAGAACTTAACACTCAATCAAGTCATCTTCTCACTCCTGGTCGGGAAGCCTATCCTCATCACAGTCAATCAGAGTCTGTAGACCTAGACGCCTTCACCACTCCTCATCCCAGCCTGCATATCCCTCACTTCTCTCAAAAATCATTCAAAATGGCCAAGAACAAACTTTCCTCCCTTAAATCGTCACCAAACCTCTGGACAATCATAACTTCTCCACCTGGCAGTTCAAGATTCAAACTGCTCTAGCCTATTAAAATCTAGATGAATACATTCTAGAACACACTCCTGAAATGATCAACAGTCCCAATTATATTAAAGCCAACAAGAAATCAGCCACCACTTACATTTGTATGCACCTCAATGAGGAGAACGTCAATCAATTTGTGGGATCTGAAATCAACACATATGATCCAAAGGCCCTTTGGCACTCCATCATCAATCACTACGCCACCAAATCACTGGAAAATGCGGTTTCCATCTGCAACAGACTCTAGGAGAATCAATTTGGGGAAAACAACATGAAGGAGGCCATCAACTCTTTCGGAACCACCTTCCAACTCCTTTTAGAAGTCATGACCAGGAAACTGGAGAAAAACACTCTCAAGACATGTTGGGTATTCCTTATTCTAAAACGGCTCCCTGCGTCTTTCTCTGTGTTTTGAACCATCCAGTTTGCTAGCCTCAAGCAATCCGAGTCAACACTAGAGTTGTTGAGCTTTCTGAAGGACCTCGAGAACAAAATATGACGTCAGAATGAGGCTGCCGTGTCTGATCTTCATACCTCCATCTCCACTGCACTGGCTGTCTCTTTGGGGAATGGAGGGAACCATCAAACACCCTCCAGTGGTAACAATTTATCACAACCCAGTAGTGCTGGTAGACCTCCCAGACCCAAATGTGAGAACGACACCCACAATCCAGCTGTCACTTCTCATACGGAAGAAAACTGCCATGTTGCTCATCCTGAGAAGGCTGTCAAACACTACAAGGCGGCAATGGAGTCTAGAGGGCCAGCGCTCAAATCAACAAACGTGCCATGCTCAGTGTCAACACTGGAGTGGCAGACACCATCATTCTAGACAGTGGGGCCACCGGGCACTACCTCAAATTGAGAAATTACTTCACTTCCTTCTCCCCAATTCCGTCCTCTTTCTTTGCCGCTAACGGCCAATCAATGCCCATCCTAGGAGAAGGCCAAGCAATCATTTCTGCGTCAACTGGTCCTATCATCATACCTCAGGCCTACTTTGTTCCTTATTTGTCAAATTCTCTTATACCGTTAACTCACTATATCCGGGAAGGATATTCCCTGATCCCCACCAATGACGGTCAACACTTCAAATGTGTTAAAGGTACTCACACTCTCTGCACGGGGAAGACCATTGAGAACGTTCTTACCATTGACCTCGTGGAACACCAGGCGAATGTGGTTATCAAGGATCCTCTCATCCTGCACAACGCTCTTGGTAACCCCAGCTTGGCCTATCTCAAAGCGGCCTTCCCAGATATCAAAGCATCCAAGCTTAGGTGCAACAACTGTGACCTGGCCAAGATGCATCGCCAGCCGTTCTCTGGAAACTTCCCGCAAGTAGAAAATCTCCTTGATTGCATCCACATGGACATTTGCGGACCAATCACACCCATGACTTGAGGCAGCAATCAATACTTCCTCAAAATTTTGGCTGGCCATAGTAAATATTGCTTCATCTATCCCATGATAAAGAAGTCTCAAATGTTTGACTTCTTTCTTCATTTTCTTCATTGAGCAGAAAACTTCACCGGACACTCACTCAAGTCTGTAGTCTCCAACAATGACGGGGAATTCATCAACCATCAATTCGAGAAACTATTCTCCAAACAAGGCATTGTGCATCTTTCCACTTCACCTCACACCCCGCAACAAAATCCTTTTGCAGAGCGTGGTAACTGGACAACCATTGAGAAAGCACGGGCCATGCTTTTAACCGCGGGACTCCCTCTTGACTGGTGGGGTGAGGCGGTAACCACCTCCGTATATCTGGAGAATTGCTCTCCAGACAGTTGTTTGGGCATGGCAGCCCCCTTTGAGCGGTGGACCAGCAAGTCTCCTGATCTTTCACATCTTTATCTGTTTGGGTGCCGGGCCATCATCTACAAAGAGAAACACCGTTGATCCTCTAAACTCTCCCCAACAGGGGTTGAAGCCATCTTACTTGATTTTGAAGAGGGACACCACTCCTACAAATTGTGGGTCTCATCCACAAAAACCATCCAATCCTCTCATCATGTTTGTTTCTACCCCTCAGAATTTCCCTTCCTGAATGAACCTTCTCTTGAATCCTCCCATAGATCCGTTGAGCTATGGACCATTCCTACGCTCCCCTGCATCAACAATTCTACCTCCACGTCGATGCCTTCGCCCCTTCCCGCATCTACTCAAGATCACCAAACCTCCCCCCGCCGCGGAAGAAAAACTTCCTGAAAACCCGTCTGAAGACTCGGACGACTCTTTTTCATCCTCTGGGTCCTCCATAGGCATATCCCAGTCTTTGATCCCAGGGGGCCTTACCAGCTCTCCAGTTGATGGGGAGTTCAACCCTCCCCTCAAGGACCATTTGGATGAACCACCCCCTCTTTCTGTTAGCACCCAACCAGAAGTCAAGGGCTATGTTTATGTACCTCACTATGACACTGCACCTAATGATATCAACATTTCCATTGATCCTTCCAACATCATAGAAGGGTCACGACAACATCAAGCCATGGCAATCATCGGGGAACCCGCCTCCATGAAGGAAGTCAAAAACCTTAGCTCAAGCCATGTGTATGCTTGATGGGAACGAGTGGCTCATGGCAGTAGAACTGGAACTTGACAACGTTCAACAACATGATGTCTGGGTGGTATCCCCAATGAAAGCTGGAGCTTGTCAGCTAGACACCGTCTGGGTGTTCAAGAAGAAATACAACGCCGACGGGGAGATTCAGAAATTCAAGGATGAAAACAGAGTATAAATTAATTGAAATAGTAAAAAAATTACATCAATAGATGGATGGAACCTAATTAGAATCTTCATCTTCATCAATTCCCCATGTTTCATCCCTTCCCTTACGTGCCCAAAGGTGGACAATCAAATTGTTCTGAAATTGGTAATGTGCAGTCGAGTTCCTGATGTTGCATTGGTTTTGAGCAAAAGTTGAGAAGTCTGCGCGTTGTCTGTTTGCAGGGTCAATGCAATTGGAAGGATGTAAAGAGTTTGTATTGCAGATGTGATTGACAGTCACATTCCTCTCATCCTCCACAATCATGTTGTGGAGGATGATACAAGTTCTCATAACTAGATGCAGCTTTTGAAGACTCCACGTGAGTACCGGTTGTGCAACAATGGGAAACTGTGCCTGGAGGACTCCAAATGCGCGTTCAACATCTTTTTGCGTGGCCTCCTGCATATTGTCAAAATGCTATGAGATACAGTCAGAAACACCAAAATATAAAAAAAGAGATGTTCCAATCACTCCTTACCTTGCGCTCTAGCCCCTGTGGCTGCAATATTGTCTTAACCAAGGTTGAATAGTTGGGATATATACCATCAGCAAGGTAATATCCTTGATGGTAGCTGTTCCTGTTGATTGTGTATTTGTATTTGGGAGCACGCCCTTCAACAATGTCCTTAAAATCAGGAGAGGCATCCAAGACCAAGATGTTGTTGTTGGACCCAGGCATGCCAAATCCATAGATTGTACAATGCAACCGCCTCAAGCACAATCGTTGGCACCTGTAAGATCCAATCATGATGAGAGATTTGATCAACAGAAATCAGATAAAAGAGGCTTACTTTTTCCTTCTCTTGAAAAACACCATGCCACGCTGTAGGGCAGCTTTTCCATTCTCAGTGCATGCAATTGATCAATCCAAGCATGCCAGGGAATCCACAATCCTTCCCAACGGCTAATAATCTCTTGATATCCTGCTCATTTGGAGCTCAAAGGTAATCTTTGCTATACAGGTCAATGACTGCCTTGCAGAATCAATATAGGCAATAAGATCCTGTTGATTCGCCGATTTGGATGTACTCATCTTTGGCGTCGAGAGCCCCGCCATAAAACAATATTTGAAGAGAGGAAGCGATCTTCTGAATGCCTCTCAGACCAAAATTACCAAGGGCATCGGCCCTGTGAGTAAAGTAGGGCTTGTGCCTCTCGAGATCTTTAACAATCTTCAAAAACAGCCACCTTTGCATCCGTAAACGCCAACAAAACTGGTAATTGGTGTATACGGGCGCTGGAGCAAAGTATTCTTGGTGTAATTGATTTTAGCCGCTTTCAAAGTCTCTCCAAAGGTTTGGAGCTCTTCCTTTTCTGGATCCACCCCGCTTCGGCTTTCTTCTTTCTCTTTTTTTTTTCAAGTCAAATAACTTCTTGTGTTACCGCAGCGCCACCTTAAGGAACAGCTGATGGATTTCGGGTCGAGCTAGAAATGATTTTGATTGAGTGCTGAGCAAATTCTGGACAATGGTGAGACAATCCATTGGGAAGCCGATTGAGTAGTGGAGAGATAAGATGAGATGATAAAAAAAGACGGGGGCAGGGGGACAACAGGGAATGGACTTTCATCAGTTTTCACAGACGCTTTTGAGGACGACCGGTGCGTGCAGAAGGACTCCGGGTCCCTAAAGCTGGTAGCACGGTCCTCAAAAAAAAATTGAAGGACCCGGATTCAGAACCCGCGGTGGAGATGCTCTAAACATACGAAACACAAACAAACAATTATCACGAACAATTCAAGAAAACAGCCAGTAAAAGGGGCCCGGTGAACCTCACACTCCCTGAGCAGGCGCATTCCCACGCCCGGGCCCTTTTTGTGGGGTGGTGATGTGAATCTGATGAGCACGCACTGCTTCAGCTATGTATGTAAGTTCCTCATCAACCAAAGAATGATTATATTTGCTTTGCAAACTCTATGCAAGGAATATACAGATCTATAGTGCACATGTTTCATCCTGGGACAGTCTGCTTATTCACATTTTCTATATGTATATTGCGTGCCAGGTTATGAGGCTGCACTTGGACCAGCGAAAATCTAGGAATACATGCCGAGGAATCATGCGAGTCGTAGTTATGCATCAGGTTGAAAGACGACGGAGAAGTGGGCAGAGGGGAGAGTAAGCGAGCAGGCATGAGAGAGATCACAGGGGAAGAGGATTATGTGTCATCGGGACGATGGTCGACCTTCCAGCCGACACCAAGCCCGTCCCGGAATTCGCGCTGAACGCATAGCGGCTCGGTGAGGAGGATCTGGATGACGGCCGAGGCAATGAGGACAAAATAAAACCAGAGTGAGGAGGGGAGCCGGGCGGAGTAGTAGGTGGTGAGGATGAGGTGGTTCAGACAGATGGTCAGAGAGTGATCCATAATCTGTTTTGGCCGGCGAACGATTTCGTACAAAACGAAGACCCTGCGCATTATTCATAATAGATCAGGATTCTGTTAATTTCTGGTGGGTCTCTTGTGGGATAGAAGCAAGGAGGAAGGACTGACCCTATTAAAGAAGATATCAGCCAGGCTATGGAGATCACCCAGGAGCGATTGGCGTCGTATAGTAGCTCCGAGTTGCGAGCGGAATAGTTCAAGTTCTGGGCGATCCAATCCGGCCCGAGGCCGAGGGAGATTTTATCGAGCAAGCCGGCGGAGGATGCGGAATGGTTGGTATCGGATTGACGGCCTGAGTCAAGATTGATATTAGGCAGACGATTCCCCACCCGGAAAGGTTTGCGGCCGAGGGAGTCGGGCAGCCTCCCGAAGCCGGCCCAGCCGTCGAGACGATGCTCAGCACCAGGGCTTCCGGGGGGGAGTCCATGGAGGGTGGTCAAGCCGGCCATGGCGCGCCAGTCAATGATCATGGCCACGTTCTTGCTCCCGCCCTCGTATTCCAGAGGGCCCGGCTTGGCAAACACCTTCAGCATCGGCGGGGTGATGATAGAGAGGATGACGTAGTGGAGCGCCTGGATGGCCAAAATCTGTGAAATGATCAGCACCGGGTCCCAGCCCTGGATCCGGAAGTTCCGCGTGTCCGACTTCCAGTTCGTCTGCAGCTGTCTCGTGGGTGGATGGTAGTGATGCTCCTGATGAGACGCCGCTGGTCCTGCTTGTGGTGGTACTGGATGCAGCGTTGGGGGGGACGAGCTTGAAGCATCGAATGTCGTGACAATTGGCGATAGTTCCTCCGGGTCGCCATCGTGATACTCCTTGTTGTTCTTGCTTGCGCTCATCGTTTATCCTTCCTTGTCTTCAACTTCGATGAGTTTTCAGAGAAAAGTAAAAATATGTAAATAAAGAAAAACTGTCCAAAGGGAAATATATAGACAGTTGCACTAGAGGGGTACGCTGATCGTTCGCGGGCCTGGGCGCGAATCCCAGAAGCCCAGCCCGCCGGCCCGATAGTACTGCACATTTAATTGCAGAATCATCGAAGCTTGTTGCCTCGCACAAATGAGAACCATTCAAGCCCTCCACATAGACTATGTATTTACATTGAATAAAAAAAGTTTGGTTCTCTTCATTCTGTTTCCACAACCCTGAGCCTTTCCAGTGAGCTTCCCTGAAACATCACCACCCACCCTTCTCCTCCTCTCAAGCTCAAAAAAGTCTCAGATTCTACACTAACACACCATGATTTGGTGTTAAATTTCAGCAAGATGAAAAATGAAGGTTTGATATCTTGAAAAATCTATGTGTTCAGCAAGATTTTGTTCTTTTTCATCATGATCATTAGCAATGCAAAAGTAATATTAATGCACAAGTGCATAGGTAGTATCATCTTGTTTTTTTCAAATAAGAGTGGGCATGTTAAGGATTCAAGAGAAAAAAATCAAATGAAAATTACATATTTTGATTAGGTAGAAAATAAGAATCATCAAAAGACGTGACAGGGTAGCTGAGCTAGAATTGAGCATGAGAAAGAAAAAGAGAAAAAAACAAGTAACACTGGAGGAAAACGCTTGGATAATAAGGCTTTATTTGAGAGATATCAAAGTGAGCTTTGTCGTTGACAATCCGAAAGTTCTGTGCTGTTGCTACATTTTTGATGGCACTGGAAGTAAAACAAGAAGGCAAATTAAGTGTGGCTGTTCTGAAAAACTGGTGAGTGATGGGCTGGAGTGAGAGTGAATATTCAGCTTACATTCTCCCCACAATCATCACATTGCAAGAACGCCTTCTTTGAACCAATTGGTTTGCGACAAGCTCCGCACAATTTTGGAATCTTTGGATCTTTCGATGAAGAATCTTTATGATTCAAGTTGAGAAGTTTAGCCAGCCAATGAAACTTGACAATCGTAAACCGATGGGGTACCACGTCACTCGACTTGCTCTTGTCATCCAAATCCGATTCTAACAATGGCCGGGATTCCGAGTTGAATGTCGAATGGAACTTGATAGTGCTGGGGAAAATAGTGAGTGAGCTGGCCTTTGGGCTATTGAGTAATTGATCTTCTTCCATTCTCGGAGTCGAAGGCGTTCCTGAATCATCAATCAGAGCTTGGGCAATTTTGTAAGCCTTCTCTAGTTCTTGCATTGCTTCTTCAAAAGATTCGCTCGTGGATGAGCTGCTGTTGCGTGTGCTGGTAATAGTGGGGATGGTGCCCAGTTGAGAGGGCATAACCTCTGACACGTATGATAAGGCAAGTCCGTCGACATCTGAAAGAGAGGGGGATGAACAGGCCGATGTCTCTTCCACAGTCGTGAAATTTTGCTGGGTTTCAACGGGTTTTAAGAAAGCCGAAGGAAATCCCTTTCTGGGACTGACCACACCGCCGGTGGGCATCTTGAGTGTAGACCCAAAAAAATTGGATGAGAAGGCTGTAGACCTCTTGAGGTTGATCAGAGGGAGGAGGCGAGGATCAATGGGGAAAGAACCAATCCCGAGATCAATCATCGAATGCGAATTTCGCAACTCGCTGTCTTGAAGGGTTTCCTTTTCAAGTACCAGGTCAGGAGTAGCGACAGATGATACGGTCGCAGCAGCTTTTGATATAATAATCTGTCCATGAAAACTCGGTATGCGCTTGAAGCTTTGTTTACCAATTAGCTTGATGTTAGACTTGACGAATTTCATGCTACCCACGGAGGGGATAGTGCCTTTTTCAGATTGCGCTCCGTCATCTCCATCGAGTAGCTTTTGACGTTCTTCGCGTATTATAACCTCTTCGATTGAATCAAGCGCACTCAGAATCTCCTTCAGCGTAGGACGTAACTGAGCATCCACTTGAGTGCAACGAAGACTGAGTTCAATGAAACTCGTAGGGCAGCCGACATCTTGAGTTTCCAAGAGCGAATTGATATCTGAGGATTTTATTGAGTATCGGGGCGGAGCTCGCTGAAGGAATGCGGATTCATCACAAATGCTACTACTGGCGCACGCTCCCGCTCGCTTCATTGAGATCAATTCGCAGAAGATTATCCCCAGACTATAGACATCCGTCGAGAGATCAAAAGGAAGACCACGAAGTATCTCAGGGGACATATACTGCCAAAGTGCACAAAATACGCGATCAGTTTCTCGCCGCTGAGTCAAGCCAATGTGATGAGAATATAACATACGCCATCCGTTCCACAAAAGCTCAATTGTCTGACTTCCTCTGGATTCCTGGCTTCGAATCTTGCTAATCCAAAATCGCACAGCTTGACTCGAAAATTTTCGGTCAACAAGCAATTATCAAGTTTTAAATCTCGATGTAAACATTTCCTTTCGTGCAGGTAGGCTACCGCTCGGGCAATGTCAATCGCAAAAGATACTCTTAATCTCCAGGTTAAAGGCTGCGGATTCGTCATCGTCGAACGCGAATTTAAATAACTTCGAAGATTTCCTTTGGGCACCTGTTATGAGAATAGAGCGTGTTAAAAACATGGAGCTGAATTGAATGGGGAAAAAGGAAGAAGAAAATTACGGACAAATTCACTGATTATGAGCACTCTGGCTTTCCTAAGATTGACTCTCGGTTTCTTTTTTCCGTAGAGAAATTCATCTTCACTTTGATCGTCAGAAAAGTCGTTCGGATTGGTATCCATGGGTGGCGGAGCAAGACAGAGGCCAATATATTGCACAATATTTGGGTGTCGAGCCTCTCTGATTATTTTGCATTCTCTCGCAAAGTACTTCTCGACTGACAATCGTTGATGAGCCATAGAGGAAAGTGAAACAATCAGGGAATTGCACCAGCAGGTAAGGGTGGATGTGTTACTCACCATCATAGTCCGTACGGGGAATAATCTCCTTGATCGCTATCGGAAGCCCAAGATATTGAGCTTTATAAACTTTTCCAAAGGAACCTTCTCCCAGTTTGACCCAGGTACTCTCCATCGACAGATCCTCAAATTTGATAACATCAAACCGGTCGTTTGTTGGGATATGAGATTGAGTCATTTTACAAAAAGCGCCGCGCGTACAGGCAAGAAATATCTTCGGATTCAAACGGTCGTCAAGAAAAATTTGTGTGGAGGAGGACTCGAGGTAGTTAAAAGCGGAAGGGTATATTAAGGAGGGTTTGAGGTGCCAGGGAGTCAGTTATGTTGCTGTGCAGTTCCGGAGGTTTGGATCGGTGGGGGTCCTCTGCTTGTGTGAACAGAAGCAGCGTTTAAATGTGATTGTCCATCCAGAAATGGCTGGTAAGGTTGACAATTTGGACTGGAATGGCTGTTGATGACAGAAGGCTGCTGTTTACATCAGGGCAAGCTTTCCCAAGATCCCAATACATACGAGACCAAACGCCAGCCCACTTCGGTACCTTACCAAAGGGGTTGGCTCACTGGATTTTTTTATCTCAACTACATACTCACACAGGACAGTCTATTTCCAAATCGCTAATCATTGCCCAGAATGTCGATGCGCATCAGTTTGCCAAGCCAAATTCCTTGAGGGGGGGGGGGGGGAGGAGGGGCGATGATGAAGGAATAGTTATCATGACTTCCTCGGGCGTTTTTTATCCTTTTGGTCGTTGTTGCGCGATTCAGACACATGCCACAAGGTTTTGGGTCAGCAGGTTCTCGGGGAAGCATCACTTAGAGTAGGACTGATCCGGGCAACGTAGCATATCTTGGGCCTCTAGATTAAATGGTGTTTCCTTCGGAAGCCGGGCTGGAAGCCAGGGGGTGCTCAACCAAGACCGACTAGTCCCTTAGTAAAAAACTGACCACAAAGTAGCACGAAGGAGCCCGGCATTCAGGCAGAAGTTGATCAGCTGTAGCCTGTAGGACCAGGTGAGTTTCAGGTCCTACAGCAGACATTTTTCGGTTTAATAAGCCCGTGTTTATTTTCTGATGTGCCGCACGTGGATACAGGGAAAAACTCATTGATGGCATCCACATGAGGGTGAATTTACTAAGCTTAGCCTCTGGGGGATGGCGCCATCAATTTTTTTCTAGTGCAAGGGTTTCGTATGTGTTGGCTTCTCATCTAAATTGTGAACTAGTGATACGGTGCCCTGATGGATCATGGAAGTCGTGGATTACCTCGAGTAATTAGTACAGCTGATGGCTGTTGCTCTTCATGGATCCTTTTTGGAATCCCTGAATGCAGCAAATATTTGCTGGGTCGGCCTTGAGTAAACACTAGGAGTAAACATATGCACTCGGGCAAAATGCGCGATCTCTCTGGGTCGTTCCAGTTTTCCTAACCCAGCGCCGTTCTTTTGGGCTCATCTGATTGGCACTTAGGCTTTTCGGCAAATCTCAGGTTCATGATGTCCATCCAACAGTTTCTGACAGATCTGGAATAGATCCTTGAAGACTTGTAGAACGGGTCCCATTTTTGAGGGTAGATATGAATGATTTTGTTGCGAACCTCACAGTTCTATCTGCTCTGCGGTAGCCATCGCATCAAGAAATGATATCATTTGAGAAGATCTTCTATGTGCCCTGGCATTTCCCGAAATTTACTATCTTGTTTCTTCAACTATCATCACCACCATGTGATACAACAAGCGGTGGCCCTACAGCGTCTTGCATTATTTCCTTATTACAAAAACGATTTAGGAAGGCTAATCGAACACGCTTAATTCAAAAAAGTACAGCCCTCAGGCCAGCCATAAAAATCCGAACGGATCCATTACGACCTATCTAGAGGTATATCTTCAGTGGATATCCGGCCTCTTAAACCCATGTCATCCTGCCAGGCGATCGCACTATTGAGTGGGAATGCAATTGGTCGTGCACTAGTCTTCCCCGGAGTCCAGACTCCAGAGTAAAGATCATCGTGAATGGTTGAAGAACGGCGATATCTCCTTTTTCTGGTGCGCTGTTGTGCGTACATAATGATTTATTTGTGTCCTTCAAGTTGTTTCATTTGGAGTCGGACTCGAATTTGTTTGGTCGGACTCAGATTATGATCACCGCTTGTGATCCCGGCTTCGAAGGGGTCTTAAGGACGCCAAGCTCGAGGTAACTGCGGATGCCGGAGGGTCTGGAAAAGGCCGAAGAAGGGAGAAGATAGTGCATGCCTGGTGATGATGTCATCTTCAATCTCCAGGTCACTGTTCCCCTTTTTTCACCAGGTGGCCTGTTAGACGCGGTAGATAAATGTGCCCGCGAAAACCAGTGGGATATGTGAGAAGTTGTGGGCATGCCCTCCCTTTCGGCGTGTCTGCGTATCATGACCGGAGGCAATGGCGTGACCGGTGTCATACACAGCTGAACCAAAGCCAAGGCAAGCATGACAGCCTCTAACCTATCGCATGCCCTCACTGAGAAGAGGTACATATATATCTGCCTAGATTTGCCCTCGATCATTTCTCAACGTGGGTGTATGAAGCCCTAGTGCAGCTTGGTGATGCGGGGATGTATTCCTGCCACCCGACCACTAGCACAGAGCACGAGATTGCCCTTCTGGATGAGAATGACATGACAATGCTTCTTCCAGATCACTCCCCCCACTCTTCTTCCAGTAAAATTTGCTCGTAAGATTCAAGAAAGAGTTATCCTCGCAATCTTTCGAGCACGTTTTCTGTCACCCAGTCACAATGTGATTAGCTGCAGTTGAGTCCTTAATCAACGCGGAGCCGATGCGAACGGAACTTTTCATAATTATTTCCTCTCTAATGACCGTCCATCATCATATGGGAGCCTGCCGGGAAATCATCATGGTAAGTCCTTCTTCGTCTTAGCCCTTATCAAAATATGCGACGATAACCAGGGCATCTTTCAGATATAAAAACGCTCGACATCCACTCTCTTTTGCCACCACTCACCACCACATCAACTAATTCTCATCCCCTTTGAGCAACTTTTTGGTCTACTGCGACAAGTCTATAGCTCTCACTCATCCATACAGCAAGCTGCAAGATCAGATCTTGTCCTTTTAGCCTTTGTTTTCTCCAGAGATCAACTGTAACGTCATGACCAATTGGGACATTCGCGAGTTGGCACAAGAAAAGCCGCCAGTATCATCCGGTGAGCCGAGATGTCTACTCTTCCAACAGACGCAAATCCTACGTTTCCAACACCCAACCTGATCTATCCTTCTCATTTTACTTCCCGAAAAATTAAAAAGATGATGAGATGGATTTGGGAAGTGTACCACCCCCGAGGGACAGGGGGCAGACTTTTTCTCAATCTAAAATCAACGCGGCCGACCGAGAATGTGAGTTTATCCCTATTCACTTTCATAGAATTAACGTCGGCGAGATAAAATATGCGGCTGATCACAAATCCCTGCCTGAAAAGCCTTAATGCGTGACCTTGACAGATTGAACACGGTCTTCAACGACGTGAGGGAAACGCGAACTCCATTAACCCGAGTCCAAAAAGCTGGTAGGAAGAAGATTAACCCGGCAGTTATTAGCTAATCATCACACGGTCACTAAAAATTAAACCCACGCTGTTTTTAGAAGCTTTCCCCGATCCACCGGAAAACGAGAATCCTCGCAAAATCGAATGTTCCAAGCCGACTGAGGCGGCGCCCCGTAATGCTACCGAGATCAACGGTGCTAACCGTAAAGGACACGCGAGGAGACCATCAGGTTTTTTCAGGCTTCGTTTTATCTATGTTCCTCGCGGAGCACTGATCCTGGCACATCGCGTTTTCTGAATTTAGTTATGGACTATCGCCCGATTCAAGTGGCTCCCATGGCCAACAGTACGAAGGATTTGTATGAACCCAATCGTGACGGGAATCAAGCACAAAAAATCACTCATCTTGTCCCGTCCACGACACCTGAGAAGGTGTGTATCCTCTCACTCCCAACCCGGAGAGAGATTCCCCTTGAGGGCCCTTTGAAAAATCAAGGCTTATTTAATCATCTCTTTCGACAGGCCGAGAAATACACCTTCCCGTCCAAGCCATTGAAATCGTCATTCAAATGACAGAATGAGGCGATACGTCTATACTCATGCTGGTCATGAGTCGGTCTGTAACACAAACCGCTTGCTCTTCAGTTGTAGAACAAAAGGAAAATACGTCCAATCTTCCCTATATCAGTCTTTCCTTCCTGCTGCTATGCAGAACTCTCATCTAACCTAGGAAAAGTCTGAATTCACTCGGATTTTTTATTGGAATGTTATAAACTCTGTGGATGAAAATATGAGAAAACCACATATGATTTTGTTTTTCTCTTCTCTTCAATGAAAGATAAACTCCAAAAGTGATATGTAGAAGAAACAATACTACATACTTGATATATATTTGATGAAAGAAACTTGTATTATAAAAACCACATTATTGAAACCCTTATGGGATCCAGGTGCTTTTATTTTCTGTGAAACCGCATCTTTTGCTGTTTTGCGACCTGCTTGAGACGACTTTGATGTGTAGGATCGTGTCAACTGCAATCACGATAAAAGGGAGTACAATCTCTGACCCTTTTATGATGGGACATCAGCAATCACTTTTAAAAGTGATTTGCCTTTAGAGAAGAAATAATTTAGCTTAATCAAAAGCCAGGAAAGATTTTGTGCTCCTTTAATCACTGTCTGAAAAGTTTCCCCTTTCTGAATTAAACAGCTTATCTGACATCTTTTCAATTCATGTGATGATGTGTGACAACTCCTTACTTCAGATCTTTGCTTACAGCCATTATCAGTAGACTTGAATGAGATTTGAAGGAAAAGAAGAAGCATGTACTGAAGAAAAAAGTATAACACAATAAGGTAAAGCGTCAACATGTCGGTCAATTGACGACTTGTTGCCGCAGAACAGCCCGGCCCACCGCCGGCACCATTGCTGGCGCCTTGCCCACACACGTGCGCCCCGCGATTTCGACGTCATCGATGGCACGGGAAAACAGAAACGGGGGGACGGTCAACCGGCGCCCTCATGTCGTCGAACTGTAGCCGCTGTGTAACTACACGGATCATTAATTATTAAAAATGGTAATTACGGGGACGACTTCGGTTCAAGGCCATACCCCGGCATTTGGCATGCGCTTGGTTCCTGTTTTGCTTTTCCCAACAACCAGTTCCATGATCATACGTGGTTCCAGCGTCGGTACGCGCAAAACAGGCTCTACAAGCGGAATGCCGATTGCTTAGGGGCCCAACAGTGGTCCTCGTAATTCCCACCCATCAGCACGTAGAAGGGGCATGGAAAAACAGACCCGAGGGTCGCAATAACCCCTCACTTGCTGGCTGTGGAACAAACTGGAGCTGCCAAGTGCTGCGCCTTTTGTATCCCTCAATAATGGCCTCACAACGACTACATAGTCGAGCTCCCTGTTCTGACAATAACCCAGATGCCTTCCCTGCTTTTTGAACAAAGCAGGCCAGTCGGCCCCATGGCCCCTTAGCAGAGTTTCCTGTTGCGGCGACAACCCAGACGCTATCATTGCCTATTGAACCAAGCGGGTCAAGTGACTGTGCAGTGTGCCTCCCCCCAGAAAAATCCTTTGCACTTACTTCTCCAGCATCCCACAGCCAAACATCATCATACATCTCTGTTCCGGCGCAAGTCCAGACCATTTATTTGCACAACATGATTGTGTGGCTGTGCCCTCCCCAGTGACATTTCCAGTCTCTTGATTCCATGCCATCGGTGTCATCTGCCTCTTCCCAGTCTTAGCCTACTCATTTCCCTACCCCGACCACCCATTTGATCCCGCATTGGCACATATGGGTACACAAATGCCTTCTGCGGTATCAACAGTTCCTTTTCCAATCCAAAGTCCACACCCGACGCCTCCAGTTCCTGTGTCGGATTATCAACCCCGCACAACTAAAACAGGTATTTGGTGTAACCAGTGCATCTGCTCCTTCAACCTCTGAGACTAGTGACATTACAAGCCCTCAATGTATCGGCCGGGGGTGGAATCTGTCCAGTCACAAATGTCTGTTGAACTGATTTGTTGTTCCTGGGGGCTGTTTAGTGATTGTGTTTCTTCAAGAGCTTTAGGAGTATGTCTCGGAGTGTGTCATGTTTTGTGTCTAGCAGGGGGACTGTTGTGATCACCCTGCCCAAGAAGAAGTGTTCTGCTTGGTTCAAGTCAGTTGTAGGACAATTTTTTGTTGTCCTGTCCGGCGCCTTTGCAGGAATTAAGCAGATAGGGGATGACATTTTCGCTTATCATGTCAACAACTTCACGGATCATCAAGGATTTAGGAGATTCTACAGTGGCGCAAACCATTCCACTGTACACGTTTTCTGGGTGTCCAAAATGTTTGGAGGGAAAAAATCAATAAAATCTGCCCTGGAAAGGCCAAAAGGTGAGAAAAATAGGGTTTTTGGGCTCAAAACCCAAAAAGAATTGTCCAATTTTTGCCGTCTGTATGAAAAAATCACACTCCACAGCCAAAATGACATGCTTCACATAGGTTCAGATGTGGTCAAGGCTGAAATTTATGTACAGTGCCCGGAAATAAGTTTTCATTGAATTTTACATGGAAATAGACATCACCATTCACCCATGTGAAATCCTGAGCTTTTGCCCAAAGGTAGAAAAGTTCCCCAAAAGAATGAATATAAATGAAAATTAACCAAAATTTCAATGCATGATGGCTTAAAAAAACATTTGAGGTATTTAAACTTTGACAACTGCTTGATTAATTTTTTCATCAAAAAATTGAACAGTGGGTCCGGAAGCAGGGCATCTGAATAATGTGATGAGATTTTGAAATTTTTCAAAACATTGAAGAGTAAACTTGCAGGACATATCCAAAAATCCGTTGAAATTGTGATTCTTCAGAATCTCAGTGGTGTTTTTGATTTTTCCAGTTTGCAACACCAGGAAATGGTTGGAAAAAAGATCAAAGACATAACAAATTTTGGATTTTCAAATTTTCATTACCTCTTTCAGATGCCCTGCTTTCTGAACCCTTGTTCAATTTTTTGATGAAAAAATTAATCAAGCAGTTGTCAAAGTTCAAATACCTCAAATGTTTTTTTAAGCCGTCATGCATTGTGATTTTTGTTAATTTTCATTTATATTCATTCTTTTGGGAACTTTTTCTACCTTTGGGCAAAAGCTCAGGATTTCACATTGGTGTGTTGTGATGTCTATTTCTAAGTAAACTGTAATGAAAACTTATTGCCGGGCACTGTACATATAATTTGGTGAGAGGCCTTACCCATGATTTATCAGAGTTTAGTACATGAATTTGGCACTGTATGCTCATTTAAGCCCATAGTGTCCGAAATGTTGAACCCCCCCCAAAAAAAACTTTTTTGTTAGAGCAGTAGAATCTTATTCCTTTTATGTATGGAATCTACAACCCTCAATAACCACAAATCTATAATAAAAATGGGTGATGGAGCATATGTGGCAACAAACATTAGGTCTGAATGGCCAAAATCTTTTTGCTGGTGAATGTGTACAGTAGAATGGGTTGCGCCACTGTACAAAACTTACAATCAAGCAAAATTTGTAGTCTCTTTTATCGCTTCTCTCGTTTAATTTTGTCTATATAAGCTTGTACTTTCCACGATGTTTTGTTTCCCCATGGGTCTTGTCTTGTATTCTCCATCAATCCACAGTTTAAACTTTTTCCTAGAAGAAATAGGACCTTGCTAAAACTTTGAATACTTGTTTTGCGAAACCCTGTCCCTGCCCTGCATGAGAAATCTGGTTCTTTACAAGGGGGAGCAACAGGGAGCAACTTTAGCAAGTCATGGCTGCCCCATATGTCAGCCGAGGTCAGCCGATGCCTGCCGATACTTCCGACGTAGGCATTATGTAATACTAAGGATGCTGGTCACACCATGTTCAATATTATTCAATTAATCAACTGAGGACTGCCAAGCATTGAAATTTGTTTTTGAAGGGCCATGATCATTTGAAGACACGTCTATTCTTGCCTGTGACCGGCTAGCCTTGGCTGCCAAACTTCAGAAAAATCGCTTCCGCCCGAGCACCATGATACTCATCCAACCAGCTTCAAAATTTGTTCTTGTTTTGCTATGTTGAGTGAACTACATTGCGTGCACCTAGAAATCCTGACTTCCGCTGAACGAGTTTTAGATTGCGCTTCTGATCAGGTCTGCTTAACTTGGCGCGGAATGTTCACTCTCGGCCTATTACGATGTGGGGCAGGGGCTATAGTGCCGTCGCCCAACCTCAAGGGCTGCTCTCCAACCGAGTCGTGATAGCACCGTCCAAATCTAAAGGCCCAGGTTATTATTCGCAAGCAAGGTCAGCAATTCCCTGTTTCTAAAAAAAGTAGTCTAGTGGTTGGATAACATCTCTTCTTGCGATTGGCCCTTCGCCCCCGAACGACTCAGTCCATCTCTTAGCTCCTCGCAAAGATCACGATACCGGAATGGGAATCCGAAATACTATGACGTGTATGTGGCTTACAAGATATCCGTGATTTATGTAGACTAATCATTGTATGTTTTCAACCTTTTCCTATCATAAGGGCTGCCTGCGATTGGGACCCCTATGAATGTTATTACTACCCTTAAAATTGGAGTGCCTAATGAGGATATATAAGAACAATAACTCAGGTTTAATTTATCTATTTTTTCATGTGATTGCACATTTTGAATTCAAGTCACAACAATCTAATCCAAGAAAAATAATCAAAGCAATTAACTTTAAGCACTGTCCTAGTTCCATTTATCTTAATGCATAGCAATTCTTAGAGCCATTTTTTGTTGTTATATGGAGAGCAGCATATTAGTGTATTCATCAAACCCTTTTTTGGGAAATTCCTAAATTCACTTGGCACATTTTCACAAAATCATGTCAGAGCTGTCAGAATCAGAATGACTAGAATATTTAACATGCAATTTCAATGTAAGAAAATTGCAAGACAAGTAAATGATGAAGAAGATTCTTTCATTCCTTCAATAGTGTAGGTTGTACAAAAGGAAGGTAAATGATAAGGTGTAAAACGTGGTGATTTGGAGTGGTGAAAGTGCAGCCCAGGTGAGCAATGATGGAGAAGATAAGAGACATTTTGAAGTTGTTTGAGGAAAATGAGGCAAGAGGAATAAGAACTAAGGGAGTGGTAAAAAGTTTTTAAGAAATGACCCTTGCCCTGTAGGCTACCAGGAGGTAATCCAGTTTTTGGATAAGTTGTGTTTACTACGCAGAGCGCCAGGCTGAGCTAGGCAAAATCATCGGAATCGAATTCCCCCGGGGCCCGAAGTCCCGAACCTTCGGCCTCGCGGCGCGAGGAGAGGCTTTATTTAAAACGCAGCAGAGCAGGACCTCGGCAACCCCCGGTTAAACCGGCTTATGTCAAAATCGGAAAAATGGGGGTTTTGCTACCAAGAATCATCCACTTTTTTTTCAAAAATTCCATTTTAGATACTGGTTCATAAGCATGTTTTTTTTTTCTTTTTGGGTTTCTAAAAAAGATACCATCACATAAGTATCATTTGGGCTTTTTTTTGTGTGTTTGAGCAGGATCACACTTTTTTTTATTGTGTGCGCCATTGTAGTACACCATAGAATTGCTTTTCAAGATGGCCTCAAATTGTCTTCTTACACATTCACCAATCAGAGCAACAAGTAAAAGGAAGAATGTAAATACCTCAAGGAACCTAATTGTGTGCCTTTTTAAGCTTCAGCAGGGTTTATTTCAAAAAATCAACCTCAATTGCCACCCAGACATAAGCATGATGAAAATTCAAAATTTGCACTTCTTCAAATAGCTACCAGCCAGATAAGTATGTTTTCAGAGAAAAAGTCTGATTTTGCTACCAGTTTTGGGGTTTACATCAACATGTTTTGGCCCAAAAAAAAAAGTTGCTACCACTTACATCAGCCGGTTCAGTAGGGGCTTTCCGGGGTCCTAGCAGAACTCAGCTTGCCAACCCCTTGCTGTGTACTAAGGGTAGAAGGGAACGACTTGAAGATTTCTCTCTGTCAATTCCACCCGTTTAGACACAAATCAAGCTACTCAATAGTCCGCATCAATCACCCAAGCAGGCTATTGAGTAGCTCAATCCACCTCTCAGCTCCTCTTGAGATGCATCATAGGCCATCACCAATTTCACCCTGCTCATCTCGCTCAAGTCCTGGACACCCTCCCTGTCACAACAAGCACAGTTCCTCCGTTCAATCCCCCTCCTCTGCACAACCTCACACTCCTGCTTTTTTGCTTTGTTCCCCCTCCATCTCACCTAGAGCTTGTACGCTCCGCCGGAGAGCAATGACTTGCTTTGGCAGTCTACCTGGTAATCTCACATTCTCACCTCACCTCCAGCTTGAATTGTGAGCCCCCATAACCCATCTTTTGCACCACATCAACACCAACAAGCCTGCTGTGACCGGGCAAGCTTGGTCAGGCTTGTGTATCACAAGCAAGTATTAGGATTAATCAAAGCAATTGTGTCCTTCAATCAGGTCTTTTTATTATCAGCAACACAAAGGTAAGCTGTGGCATTGAGGAACTTCCAATGGAAACTTGCAAAATTGCAGCTGGTCCTTTTCACTCTGCTAACATGGCAAGGCTGTAGAAATCATTGCTGCAGGAGTTCTTGGCATCCAAACCTGCTGCAATTGGGCGCTTCCCAGGTTTGAAAAATGGTGTTATTTCAACCAGAGTTCAGAGGAAAATCAAAATTCAGAGGAACCAAAGGGATCAATGTTAAATAGATTTGAGTTTGGTCTGTTTCACATTGAGTGCCACTGAGGAAAAGTAGTACAGCCCTTCAGAATGAACAGGTATGTCTAGGTTGTCAGTCAGCTTATTTTGAGTCATGTGTATTTCTAAGAATCTTCCTGTGCAATCATGTTATTGGTCAGTCCCAAGTGTGGTGAATGCAGTCACCACGCAAGTATAACTTAAGATGTATGGAAAATGAAATGATTTCAAAGGTTTTATTCATAATTTTGATGATTGAAAAAAATATTACTCTCTTTTGAATTATGTCACTGGCCACAACACAGCCTACATACTACTGCACTCAGCACACTTAAATGTGTCTAGGTATAACTCAGGATGTGCTGGGAACAATGACATGTATCCAAATGTTTTTCAATCATCTTTCAGTTGATTCAAAAAATTATTAACTCTGGATATGCTGTGGCTGCTGACATGATTAAAAAGGTGATGATCATAATTTTTCAATCATCAAAACATGATTAACACCTTTGAAATCATGTCATTTTTCCCATTACATCCTGAGTTATCCTTAGGCACATTTATGGCTTTTGCTGACCAAATCACTATATGGCTACATCTGATTTTCAATACCCAGTTACACATTGCTCAAACTTTGCAATCAATCAGAAGAAATAAAAATCTTAATATGTGGAAATTTTGAACAAATATTGGCATTCATTATGAAGTTATTGAGACTTCTAATTTTCCATCAAGGCTGTTTTCTGCTTGAAAACATCAAACCTCCAAAACACATGAACCATGTACCCACTCATCCTAAATTTTTGAAATAATTCAGATTAATAAATAATCTCAATAAGCTGAAACATGGCTTTATAGTGGCACTCATCAAAAATTTATTCACACTTCTGGTTTTCCAACTCCAAAGTCTTTTCTACCTGGAACCATCAAACCTCCATAACTCATGAACCATCTGCACACTAGTACTGCTAAAAATTCCAAATAAATAAGGTCATCACTATTTCAAAAAATTCAGATCATCACACTACAAGAAAATCTGCTTCAACTGCCATCAGTTGACATGCAGGCTAATCCCATCTTACTACCCCTTTTACTTCCAAGTTAATCCAAAGCAACTTTCCTTGCACAGTCACTGTGCACAATGCACAGTGACTGTGCATTAAAGTTGCTTTAAAGTGTTCTTTGAGTAAGATTGAAGTAACAGCAGAAGTAAAAGCAAAGTAACTGCATGTCAACTGGTGGCAGTTGAAGCAGATTTTCTTGTAGTGTCAGGTACTCAAAATAAACTGAAACTTTGACATTGTCAGTGGCTTTCATCAAAAAGCTATCCACATTTTCAGTTTTCTCACTCCCAGCTGTTTTCTTTCTCAAACCCTGACACCTCTACAACTCATAATTTACAACCCTTCACTCAACAAGTCTAGAATTGACTTCAAATTATTCAGATAATAAAAATATTGAAGCCCTATATAAAATTCAAGCACTGTCTTTAATGGCAGTCATGAGAAGGTTATTCACATTTTCTACTCCAGTTTTCTGCCTAAAGCATCCAATGAAATTCATTGTTCATCACCAATCCATAATCTAAAAAAATACTCAGTGTGTGGTGGCAAGGCTGAAATGTATCCAAGGTAACTGAGTTGGACAGCATCATTTTTGATGTATGCAGTTGCAGAAGTCAAAATCATGTCCAGTGAATTGATTGCCTGGGAGAGAGACTGCTTGTGAGCCTCCTCCAGAGGCTTGCTTCGCAAGCAGGCAATCCCAGGCCCTCCAATAAGGAGGGGCTTGTAAGGTAAAGTGTGGGCGTGCAACTGGAGAGGAGGGGAATCAAACAGAGGAGCTGTGCTTGTTGTGACAGGGAGGGTGTCCAGGACTTGAGCAAGATGAGCGGGGTGAAATTGGTGATGGCCAATGATACATCTCAAGAGGAGCTGAGAGGTGGATTGAGAAACTCAATAGCCTGCTTGGGTGATTGATGCGGGCTATTGATAGCTTGATTTGTGTCTACACGGGTGGCAAATTCATGCTGTCAATGTTGAAGCGCCGCTGTGCAGTCACAGTCACTTGTTCTTGTTGTGACCCAAGAGGGCTATGAACCTGAGACTTGCCACAGTCCCTATATATGTTCTCTTCTGGTGCAGACCCGGAAGAAAACCAGTGTGAATATTATCTCTTTCTCTACCACATTTAACCCGGTGCCATTTCCTCTTTAGTTCTTGAGTCTGGACTAGTACACCCTGGACAAACTTTTGACAGGCCTTCTCCGTGATTGCACGGCGGGATTTTTGGGGTGACATGCACCAGGTTGTGTTAATTTCGTGAAGCAACCCACCTTGTCAAAATACCCAAGGGAACACTCGGGGGATTCACTGCGTGCAAAACTGTGTCATTAACACAGTACAGTTTACCCTGTCCCGCATGCGTGACATGACACGGGGCACCTGTAATATTACAGGTTGACTTTTCATGCAGGGAACCCGCATGCCAGCTGTATCACATGTCACGTGCGCAGTCACTGTGCACAGGGGTTCACAGGCCTGTCAGCCTCATGACAACTGCATGAATTTCTGTCATTTAATCTGTGCATGTCATGGCACGCAGGTGTTGCACATGAATCGTTACAGGACTGTGTAACCTGTAGCACATTCATGACACCATTTTGCACGCGGTGATTCACGTCATTGTGAATGAGACGGGCTGGTAATTTTCACATCACCATGCAATTAGCGTGTTGATCACGGCACCGAGTTTGCGACAGGTTTTTCACGTGTTTTTTTTTTTTTACTTCACATGGAAACTGTCAGCCTCTGTGATGCCAAGGGCTAGTACCTTTTAGCTACACAAGGTGATAAGAGTGCAAAGGATGGGTAGAGTGGGGTATTTTCACGTAGAAAAGTAGTAGGAAAGAAATAAAAAGAATATAATTCTTTTTTATAGAGGGGCCTGCTGGCGCAGGGGTGTTTGTAGGTGCCCTCTAAATCAGAGATCTGCTAAGCAGGGTGGTATCTGATTAAGCAAACAATGGGTTTCTGCGTAACAGAAGGTGGTACCAAAGTGCTTTTCCAATTAAGGAACCAGAATGGGGACAGAAGGATAAAAGAAGTACTCACTATTGCTTCTTTTAAGCCAAAAAGCCACGTAGGGGGGTGAAGTAGAGCTGCTGGGTAGATTGGATGGTTTCTGCGCAGGAGCTGGTCACGTAGGATGGTTGATTTAATAAGAACACCAAGGATAAAACAGGCAAACAGGGCAGAGTAACTGAAATAAGGACAGGACACGGCGTAACTGATTGACTGTAATAATAATTGATGATGATGAACAACATTTGGCGTGGAAAGAGGGCTCTATATATACTATTTTCACTCATAGTAGAGGACCTTTCTTGCCTGTGTGCGTGTAGTTGCTATATTTCAGCGCAATGTGGCCAATTTGGGAGATTGGCACTAACAAGGCTCATCCCAATGGCACTGCTGATCATTATTTCAGCGTCACAAGTGTTTATAATGACCTTAATAACCTATTTGGTCATTGTAACTAAGGTACATAGCAACACTGACGTGTATTTGTATCTGAAATGGGCCACAAATGACGCAAATGGGCCACAAATGGCTATGGCCAATCATCAAAGGCCACGCTGGCTATGTTGCTCTTATGTATTCAAGGTTTTTATTAATGAAACCTTGTAAATAAACCACGTAGAATCTACTAGTACCCTATTTACACCTGTACACGTGTGGTAACTAGGGGATTAGCTGTTTCCACGCATTTGGCCAATTTCCAATTAGATTATATAATCCACGCGCGGGGTTGGAGGATTAAACCCCAATTGGGCCTAACTCCTAAACTATACACAACACCTCAATTATAAGTCCATAATTGGACATTTCACATATGGTATGTATATATAACAAGTACATACGTGTGTAATGTCATCTGTGACACACAAGTGTGGCCAATTCTTACGGGTAATTGGTTCAAGGTGAAGGAGTAGGAATTCAGGGGTACTTCCAGTGAGGGACCCTACATTAATTTGCATGAGGATTCAGAATATGACATAATATTCTAAGTTATCCTCAAGGTTTAGAAGTTATTTAGTATTTTTGTAAAAAGTAGTTATTATTTTAATTTATTACTTATTTTTATGGTGCCAGGACTTTGCTAAGCTTATTGGATAAAAATAAGTAAACTGAGTTTTTTGTACATTATTAGTCATATAAATGGGTCTTAATATTGTGGTAATAATGTCTCTTTTTATGTTACTTTTGTCAGGTTGGCTCTGACATAGTAGCAAGCTGACAGAAACCAGCTCAGTATGGGTTTTAACCTCTGAAATGCGTTTCTACCTTAATTTCTAAGAAGGGTCAAGCTTAATGCACTCCACAAATTTACTGTGTGCACTCCAAAACTTTGGAGTAAACAGTAGCTTACTCCAATAATTTTGGAGTAAGCAGTCGTTCACTCCAAAAAAATTGGAGTAAACTACTGTTTACTCCAAAAATGGTGCAAAAGTTGGAGTGCGTGGATGTGAACTCCAATTTTAATGGAGTGCACATCCGTGTAATCCCTTTTAAAATGGAGTACACAGAAAATGCACTCCATATTTTTATGTGAACTCCAAATTGTGGAGTGCAGGCCCTCCCACTCCAAAAAATTTGGAGCGCATCATGTGTACTCCAAAAAGGTGGAGTGCATTGGGTCTTTCATGGAGTGAAAGTTAGCCAAGGTTCAAGAAATAGATGATTTGCCAAGATTACTCACAAGACTATTAAAGATGGGGGACTTGGATCATTATTATAGGTCATTTTAATCAGACATAATTGTATTAAAATGAGACAGACATGGTTATGAAGAAAAAACAGAAAAAAAAACATTACATCATATTTTGTTTCCTTCCAAACCCTTTTTATAAAGTGCCTGGACCTTCTTTGTATGCGTCAACCAACCTTTTGCAGCTTTTAAAGTCACCTTTGTTGCCAGAATGGGAGGGGGAATGGGAATGACTGCATCTTTTGCCTCAACATCAACCAAAACCCAATGATTGTTGCGCACGAGCAGCAGATATAGTGGGTCAAAACCGTTCTTTGGGCCAATCCTTAAGGGGAGAAATGTGCAACTACCGACTAGAGAAAGGAAAACAACTGGGCGTATATAGACATTTGCAAGAATCTGGCCATGAGACAATTTGCTGAGCCAATTCTGTTTGCAGATCTTGGGGGGGTCTGAGCTGTTGTTGCTGATTTCCAAATCGAGGTTTTCAATGATTGTTTGGAGTTCTTTTTTGCCACCATGAAGCTTGGCATAAGTCAACCTGTGATCAATGATCTCTTGGATCATTTCCTTCCTGACTTGCATCCAACTGTCCTTGCCATAGCCAAGCGCTTGCGCCATACAATGAAAGCCGCAATTACCTTCTCCAATTGGATCGTACATGTCATTAACAAGATGTTGAAGAAAAGCTGGAATATTGTCCAAATATTTTGGCTAAAAGGAAAAAAAAACCATTAGATTTAGATCAATTGAATTGCACACCAATGTCCAGGAGAAAGAAAGCTCACCTGGGCTGTGTTTTTGTCCAATTTCACCACGGGCTTGTTGTCTTCCAGATTGGCGTTGTTCAGTGGCTTCATTTTGGCGAGATTGGCATTGGTCACCAGCATGTTGTCTTCATGATTGGTGTTGGATTTAACTTGATCAATTTCTTCTTTTGTTTGATTATCAACGGCAACGGTGGGCAGATACGTTCTCCATATGGATAACTTGGCCCGTAACGTAACTTTTTCAGTTACGTTACTTTCTCATTACGGATAACTAAATTCAGGTTACAATATCAATTTCACAAAAGGGTAAATTTTTTGGGTAGTTACGTTCCCAGATAGTTTGGAAGAAATTGAGTTACGTTACGCTTTTGAAAATATCAGATAACTTGACTGTAACTGCATAAAACAATACGTTACGCATTTGAAAATAGAGGGACTGTAACTTGACAAACTCTTACAAAAATGAATATTGTCTAACATTTTTTGGTGATTTTACGTTGATTTGTTGGAAATGAAATGATAGAAAAGCTGTTTTGTAAGAGCCATCTTAAAAAGGAATTTAAATTAACAACTCTTTCATCCTCTTGAGCCTTTTAACCTTTGAGAATCTTTTTCGGCACAGAAGAGTTTGAAGTTATTGATCTGTTTTGTTGCACCTTCAAAATGTTCATCTTGAGGAAGCCCATCACGAAGCCACATGCGACTACTTACTGATCGCTCGATTGTTCTTGGCAAAAGTTTTCCACGGTTGCTGCTACAAACATCGGCCGCTGCAGAGAAGGTTCGTTCAACTGATGAAGAAGACGCTATACATCCCAAGTAGTCTCTGGCAAGAGCTGAAAGGATCACATATTTATTTTGATGTTCCTGTAAATCATGAGAAAAAATGTGATGTAACGTTCAAATTAGCATTGAAAATCAAAAAAAAGAAAACTTCAAGACATGTGGAAATATCACGTACCTTCCACCATTTCAAGGCAGAAAATGTTAAGTTGCTATTATCTTCCTTGGTAATGTGATCCAATCCTCCTAAGTACCTTTCAATTTCGTCATTTCCTGGATCGTTTCTTGGACCATTGAAATATGAGCAGAGATCATCCTCGTTGCTTTCCTTCTCATTGGTTGAAGTTGCTTCCTTCTCACGTTCTTTATCTTGTAAACGTTTTTCCGCCATCTGAATCTTTCTTTCTTCAAACAGTTCAACAAGTCTGATTTTGGCGTCTGCAGCTTGTTTTGGACAATGAGCCTCGAGGATTGCGAGCCTGAACAATGGGTTGAGAATTGTCGCCATAACCAGCGTCTCACACAAAAGGGCTTCCTCCAAGTAAGTATTAACTTTTGTGATCATCTTGACAAACATTGGACGCAATGGATCGCCGCGTGCTGCCAAGTCTGGTTTTTTTTGGAGATTCTTTTTCATTTTTAGATATTCATGTATCACAACACTCCCAGTTGGACCGTCTGCCTCCATCTTCTTTGTCAATAAGAAAAAATACTAAAATTATTTCACAATCAGCATGAAAACCTTCAATAAATCCAATCAGAATATTGATCCAACCTTTAATTCCACATTTAAATCATTTATTAATTGCCACTCGTGTGACAAAATCGTAATCTCCTGGAAATGGCCCAACTTTTTCATGTTTCTTCCTCGTTGTCTTGCACGTTGGGAATGGACTTTCTCAAGATCTTCTTTTAAGATTTCATCAATAACCTTTTAACAGGAATAAAAAGCAATAAATTAGTTTTAAGTTGCTGACAAAACATCTAAAATAAATAAAATGCTTGCTTCACGTGCCTCATAAGCACGTTCACGACTCTCAAATTTAATATTCCACCTTATTCCATACCCTGCAATGAGACCACGCAATTTCAAGCCTTTTCTCTTGGCTTTACGAATGAAAACCTGACGCCATGCACTAGTTGATGTGATCTTTCTGACAACAAAGTCAACCTAAATTATCAATTAACCATATATATTTGTATGTGAGTTAAAATATCCGTATGTGTTCTATAGAGAGTTCAGATTTGCATTGACCTTTTTAGTTAAGCGATCCAAACTATTGGATTCATTACGGTTTGTGGCCTGGTATTCACCTTCGTCGTCAGGAATGAATTCTTCTATTTCGTTTTGTTTCAGGAGATCCTCAAGCTCCTCCTCATCGTGTTCAGGCTCCAAATTGTCTTCTTCACCCATATCGATTTCAAGAACTGCACCAGCCTTGCTGGTTATATTTTCATCCTCCTCTTCGTCCTCTTCTAAGATCGTCTCCATATTGTCACAGAATGGAAAAGCGCCAAGGACTGACTCCTTTATTTTGGGAGGTGGGGGAGCGGATATTCCAAGCTCTGCGAGACCAGCATTGACAATTAAGGCGATCTTGTGACAGAAACAACGGATATGCATGTTCACAGGTCGCCAGTCAAATGCGTAAGCTCCATTCTTGGCGGCCAAGAGATCGAAGATTCTAGAAGCCATGGTATTATTGCTTGAAGCAGAATCTGTCGTCTGAGAAAGCATGTATTATATTGAAAAGTTGATATTAGTTTTGAAACAGGGGCACTTTTTGTGATTAAAAAGGGTTACTTATCTTGGGATATAGTTCATGTTTCTGCAACGTATTGGCAAGTGGCTCAGCAAGCCACTTTCCTTGATGAAACCAGGAGACTAGCTTCAAGGATAGGTGAGTCATGTTGAATTCCCAGTCGTCATCCACATAGGCTACAGAGGATCCAATAAAAGCATAGCAATTTCCTTTGGTTGTCCAAACATCGTGAATGAGGGTGAACTTGCTTGATGATTTCTATATTTCAAGATTTATCAGTAGGAATTACGTCTTTTGAAAAATCTTGGCTTCATTAGACAAACGCTTACCTTAAGTTTTTCAAGCATTCCATTTTGCAAAGAGATATACAGGCGCTTTGCCTCTGTGGCAGCCCACCTGCGTTTAAAGAGAGCGCTGTCCGCCTTGGAATAATGGAAGGCTGCCTTCAAGTGAAAATCTTTGATACGCGACCAGGGGAGAGAATTTTGTGTCTGCCAAATAGTGAGTATTTGGTTCAGGACCTTTTTATCGAATTTTTCTGTTCGCCCAAAGAACGCTGTGAGTTTCTTGTTTCCGTCGTCTTTCTGCGCAGCAAGTGCTCTTGTCTCGTCAACGGTAGGTGGTATCTTGGCCCCGGCTTCAATGGCAAGATTTCGGTTGGGGCAGCCTGATCCACCACGTCCTGCTTGATTTGATCCATCTCGATGTTTCCTTAGATTAGCGTCGGAATTGTATCCACCACAAACTTTTTTCTGGCACCATTTACAGTTGAACGTGATTGGTTTTTTTTTTGAGTTCTTCTGCCTGTAAGTATTGTGATATTAGAGCCAGAAAGATGGTGAGACATAGAAGCAAAGAGATTTCAATACAAGAAATCAAGAAGAAAACAATTGTGGACTTACTGGTGCATCTTCAGGGTAGAAGGGCTCCCCAAAGAAGTCCAGAACAGAATCGTACTTCACATCATTTTTTTTTTAGTTACTGGTATCTTGGAATTATCATTGTCAGAGTCCTCGCGTAAATCAATTACGGATCCTTGATTGCTATTGTTTTGCTGACTAGATTGTGCATCACCTTGTTTTTTTTTGGGTTTTTTCTTTTTTGGGACGCTTTTTTGGTTGTTAGTTTTTTGTTTTTTGGCATGACTTCCAACATCGTTGGCTTCAGATTCTGAGACAGAGGATTTTCTGGATCATTTTTTTTTTGCGGCTGCTACGGCTGGAACTGGTCTGCTGATGGATTGTCTAGAATCGGCAGGTGGGCAGACACTTGAGGGATTCCTACTAGTTACGGAGCTGACCCTGGATGATCGGCGAGGTTGGTTTTCTGGTCTGTTAGGCTGAGATAACGATCCAAGTTCATAAGATTTGCTAACCATTTTGATGAGACAAGAATGTGCTGTTGATTTGATGAGGGTTTCTGATTTTTGGTTTAATGGATGGTTTTGGGTTGAAAATTTGTTAAGCTTAGGTACAATCTGAAAAATTCCTGGGCGGCAGATGTTTTCAATACCACATGGGACTGTTCAAAAATGGTTACGAACCTGTGAAACCTTGTTTTTTCCAATGTAAAATTGTGAAATCTTGGCATGTACACGTAGTCAGTATCAGTATCACAAGTGGCAGTTCCACTTGCACAATGGTCAACATCATGATCCAGGAATACTTTTTTTCACAAATAGTATTTACAAAAATTTTGGGTCATTTGACTCAGACTCAGAGTCAGAGGATCCCAATCAAAACATCTTGAGTCATTTGACTCACAGGATTCAAATAAAAAATATTCTTTTATAATCACCATTGATTAATATTTTTTCAAGTCTATTCTGCTAGCTATGTAGGATTCTTGCCTCACAATAAATGTTATTGCTGTTTCATTATTTACTTAATATTTTGAAAAAGATAAACCTAAGAAGGATAATTGCAATTGTCAGCAAGATTCAAGAGTTGAATCATGATATTGATAGGAGATACTCATTGCTTAGATTTATCATATCAATTAATGATAAGCTCCTCTGAAAGAATCTCAATTATTCCCACATTCAATATCTACAGCTCATCATAAATTATAATCAGTGGTGACTTAAGCCATTTTATTATTAATGATAATAGAGGATTGACCAAAGAGAAAATATATCTTCAAACCAAATTATTGTCAGACTCACACTTCATGATAGAAAATAGTCTAATTAAATTGATTTATCAGACTCCAGTAGGCTTTCCTCAGGAAAAATATGTACATTTTATAGGGCTTCCCCAATTTTCTATCTACCTCTTATTATTATTAACATGCATCATTGTTCCAAGATCATTTCATCACTAAAGTTTTCCTTCCAACCAAATGTGAAAACTGATTTCGGATTTTTGTTAGATTCTCATTGTCAATGAATCAAGGCTAATGTTGTTTGGGGAATTCAAAATGATTCAGGATGAAAGTGGAAATGATGTCTTGCAATGCATGCTTCAAATTGCAATTGAATATGAATGACCTGAGGAAAGAAAATTTGAAAGCTTCAAGTGGGAAACTCACCAAAATGATTCTCCTGTCACTGTGAATAAGCAAGCATAGGGGTAATTCACTATATTATCATGGACCACTTGAGAAATCACTTTTTATGAGTTTAAAAATTAAGAAGAATTCTTCATGCCAAAATTAAAATCAAGCTCAGTTGACAGTACTAAATTGATTATCATTGGAGAAATGAATCAATCACTAAAATTGTGATTCAAGTGAAGTTTGGAAATGCTTAATGTAAAATCAACTACATTATAATCTTCACTCTGATTATTGACCTATAAAGCCCCACCGCGTTCAATTTTTGTTTGGAAATCTGCTATTTCTTTTGTAAAATCTTCAAGATTAAATTGATAATAAATCATAATGTAATCAGATGATCAAATTGACAGTAAGCTTATTGGAATCTCTGTCTTTGACAAACAAAAATTTCCTTGAACCATTGTGGTTTATGTCAATTTCATTGAAATTTATTCACTCAAATTGAAATGAAAAGGATTCATGACTTCAAATAATCAAAAGCAACAATTCAATCTGATAAATGTTTTCAATTGGGCTCAAAGATTCTTCTCAAAATAACAATTATAATCGTATTAAAAATAGATCATATAGTGAAACTGGGATCATTCTAATAGCTTATCAACACCACTAAAGTACAAGTCAGAATCATCATCAAATTCACCTTTGAGGTATCGTTTACAAATGTTGCTAGTTTTAGTTGCAACCTGCAATGAAATTCCTAACTTGGTATAATTGGTTGGTTCCGTAGGACGAAGTGTTCCGTGCACATATTCTTGAGCTCGGAAGATGATTCTACATATGACATCAGGTTTGAAATTAAGAGCTATCTGGATATCTCTAAAAATGAACTGCCCATTGTCAATGTCATAACCTTCAGATTTAGTTGCAATTTTACCTGTAGTTTTGGAAGTAGGAATGACTAAAGCAAAAGCAAGAGGAAGTTCGGTTGCATCACCTCCGTCTTTGTGTTGATGATTATAGAAACCGTGAGAGGAGAAAGCTAGATTTGAGGCAAAACCAAAGGGTGATTGGTCGCCAGGTGTTTTTGGAAAGTTGTTATCTGCAACCGAGGGAATGTTGTGTTTCTTCATGTAGTTGTGATTCTTCTCAACCGCTACGTTTCCAAAGCAATGGAACGTATCCCATAAAATTTGTCCCACCCGACTTGATTTCTTCATGAGCTTGGCAAATCCTCATGGATTATTGTCAATAGCTTTCTGATTACGATAACGCCCAAGAATCTCCAGCTCTTTATATCCCTTTCTCCAGCCCAAAGCCCACATGACTCCACCACACTTTCGAGATTGAGATGCAACCGGGGAAATAAACTCTTTACATTGGTGTAAAAAGACAGATAGATAATTCAAATCGTTCCATTGTTGTTTTGAGAGATTGGAAAACTCAATAAACTCGACCATGGTGATAATCTGATTATTTTGTTTGTCATAGATTTTGGCGTAACCTGATTCAATGGGATAGAAAGTGTCTTTGACCGTTTTGTTTGCGATTTCGTTTTCCTCGTTGGTTGGGTTTCGAGGATATAATTTGGATTTGGTAGGTTCAATCTGATTGGTTGGATTGTTTTCGTATAGCTCCCGGAGATTCTCACGCTCCAATATTCTCTGCTTCAGATCCTGTGTTACAGCAGGGAAGAGATCGATTGGTTCCACCTTTTTTTGAATGATACAAAAGGCCGGAGGCGGAGCATTGCTAGTAAAATTCTTAAGGCTGTGCCTCTCCCGTTTTCCTTTCCTCCTCTTACTCGTACATGCGTTCCTTTTCATTCGCTGATGGGCATTCAGGCTACTCATTCACCAACATTCATTAAGAGCAAGATGAGTTGTGCTCAATATGAATTTGAATGAATATTGAGTAACCATAGTTCCCAAAAGCAAATTACGAGGAACCCATCCAGAGGGAGAAGTCAATCAAAAGGAAAGAACGCACAGAGCAATCAGTATCAACTACTGCGCATCATTGCCAACATACAGGGAAATTTTTACAAACAATGGTTTTTGTCTTTTGAGGGTGCGCCGACCTTCATCCTCCCCAAGACTTGACAAGTCTGAGCTCGACGCTTCAGAGACAGACAATAATTCTATTTTAGCCCTTCCAGACGTGCCAGTTGGAGAGCGCCTCTGATCCTTCAACAGCAATTGGTGGTGCGACCCAGCTTCATCTTCCTTCATGAAGGTACCAGACGTTTTTGACGTTTCTGCAAATGAAAAACACATCGTCAGAATGAGCATAAGCAAGCTCTCATCATTCAGACGCTGAAGACATACGTTTTTGATTATGAGGACCCTTCGCTTTTCGTTTAGTTGCGCAAGATGGTGTGTGACCAAGCGGATGAACGGAAGAAAGCTGAGAAAGGACCGTGGCATCTCTCGCGCCGCCCGATGCCAGGAGAATGTTGCGACCAGATAGAGCGTCCACGCGAACTGCTGGGTGACCAAAAGGATTAGATATAGATTGCCAAGAGAGGGCCTTGGCATCTTTCTCACCATCAGTGACTGGTAGGACCTTGCGACGAGGTAGAACATTGTCAACATCGTTCCGAGGCCGATTGGCAATCGCGGCGAGCTCGTGACTTTTTTTTTTAATATTCTTGGTAGCAATCGCTTGATGGCTTACTTCCTATTGAATGAGGAGGTCAAAACACATCAGCGACTGACTTCACAAGCAACTAAGCTGGTGCCATGTAGACTGATGGTGAAAAGCAATCTCACCATTGTCTTGCAAGCAACCAAGGCAGCTCGCACTGCTGTCTTTGGTTTTACAACATCGGCATACGTTGATTGATTGATTGCTACCTGAGTTTCTTTAGCCACAAGGCGAGCGGAGCGACGAGCGGTCGCTTGCCAAATGTTTGCTTTGACTTTATCTGAGTAAGTCGTGCTGTTGCCGCCTGCAAACGCCTTGGGTTGGTTGACTCCTGCCAATAAATGTAATCAGTTAGGAGGGGATGACTGATTCAAAAAGGAAAGATGGAAGAATAAACTTACCGGCGGCATGTGAAGGCTGTTCACAGGAGCGATGAGTTGTTTGTGGAGGGACCATGGTGCAATTTTTGGAGGCGAGTAAAATGAGATGACAAAAGAGTTGTTTGACGGTGAGGGTAGAGTGTGTTGTCAAAGAGAGCTGAGCAAAGGGGGAAGCTGAGCAAAGAGAGCAGTCAGGCGCCGAGCAAAGCAGACAAAAGGGGAAGTAGAGTGCCGGGTTGAGCACAGAGGGGGCTCGCCGCAAAGAGCTTAGAGCCTTGCAGAACAAGAGAGGTTAAGCAGGGGAGCAGGTGAAAACTGGTCAAGGGTGCTGCCCCCTAACAAAAAGAAGAATAGCTGTGTGGCAAGAATGCCAGGTTTGTTCTGGGGGCACGGCAGCAGTGTTGTGGGTTCAATTCCAGCTTCTGACCTGGTGTCAGGCTAGCTTGCTGGGATTTTGCTGCCAAGCTCAAGTAACGTGGGTAACGGGAGGTTTATTTGTTAACGTACCGTAACCCTGCAGGAGTTACGTTCCCATTATCTAAAAAAAATTATCCCCATATAACTATACGTTACTCAGATCAAAAATTCACCTGAAAAAAAAAAGTTACAGTACGATACTTTACAGGTAAAATAATTTACGTTACAAAATCCTGTGGATTTGGATAAATAAAAATAGTTGCGATCCCTGATAATGGACTTGTAACGTACCGTAACGTATCTGCCCACCGTTGTCAACGGTGACGGATTGCTTTTCTTTTGATATGTAGATGTCTGAATCCAATCCGCTTCCTGAGTCTTGTACGTCATCCTCTTCATATTTGTATTGATTGCTTTCTTCATATTGATCAGCAGGTTTTTTAGTTTGTTTTGATTTTTGTGTTGTTTTCACTGACAATTCCGCTTCTTGCTTCTTAGCTAATTGTTTCCTCTTGAGCTCAGCTTCAACAACCTCGAACGCCGAAGGGTTTTGTTTGGTTGATTTGGATGGAACACTTTTCAGGGACGGCCTTCCCTTTGTGTTTTTTTGACTTTGGGGGCTAGAATTGGTGTTGCCATGTGGGTTCCGGCAGCGACTTGATGGATTTGCTGAAAAAGAATGCCCAGGCGTGTTGGGGTCTCGTGAGATAGAGTTAATATTAGTTTCTTCATTTCGGCATCCAAATCAAAAACTTCTTCATTGATTTGCTGAAATCATAAAGGAAATTTAGGTTGTCAGCTAGATGACTTACCAGGAAGTGGTTTGATTGAGAAAAATGAGACGTACCGTGACCTCTGGATTGTACCTCAATCGCCACTGAGGATGGAAATTGTTTAGCAACAATAAATCACCATCTTCCAATATCTCAATGATTTTATGGGTGCAAGGGATTCCAACCCCCTTTGTGAGGGTGTTTGAGCAGGATTTGGTGGGATCGAGCTTTGCAATACGTTCATATTGCTGGAGGAACTGTTTGATTGCAAAAGAGGAAATCTCTCCAAGGAGAGGGACAAAAGACTTTGGGACGTTCACCAGGGTCTTCATTGTGTCTTTACCAACAGATTCATGAACTTGGACAATCTGTGAGTTGACTGCCTGAGCCAACGACTTGAAAACCAACAGCAAATCGCCAGATGAATTGGTGACAAAAGTCTTCAAGTAAGCATGTCCGGATTTGACTTGCGAAGTGTTCAGGTTTTGGAGGTGAGGGTGCTGACACGCCCATGCAACAACAAATAGATTTTTCACCGGGATGATCAATTTTTCAGGATAGTCAAGGACGGCTGGTCGAGTGGATAGGAGTCCTTTCAGCTTGTCTTAATTTTCCTGAAATATCTCGGGTGGTTTTGAGTAGGTAACTTGCTGCCATTGAGTCATAAACTTGTCCCAGCTGTCTTTGGCCTTTTTTGACGAAAAGTACTTTTTGCAGTTTGTCGTAATGTTCTTATTGAGGTGCCATGTACAGAGGTTGGCTTGAGAGAGGGGGAAAACTTCATCCAATGCATTTCGTAAGGCATTGTTGCAATCAATGATAAAAACAAGGGGGGTTCTTTCAGGTCTCCACTAGATGTGTTTCTTCAGGTTGGTCACTGCCCACAAGTAATTTTCATCATCTTCGTAAGTCAAAAAGCAAAAACCAACAGAAAAAAATTGATTTGATGCCGCCTGGCCGATGATGTGCAGAAGTGGGATTTTATATTGATTTGTTTTGTATGTGGCATCTAACAAAGCCACATGGTGATTGATTCGCGCAAGGTGGATTGATCCAGGGTGTGCAAAGAAAAGGTTTTGGATCTAGCCAGCTGCGTTGACCTTGATGTCCCAGACCCAGTTTGTTTCTTTTAGAACAGCCATGAGTGCTTTGATTGGGTGAATTGGCAATTAGCAACACAGTTCCATCCGGCTGCAATGAGCCTCCACAAGTCGGATTTTCATTGCTGGGCCCTCTGTTGCTGGCGGTTTCCTTATTGCTGGAGATTGGTTTGGTATCTTGATCTTCGTGGTCATTGGGAATTGGTCCAGATGGGGATTGTGGGGGTGGTGATGATAAAGGGAGGGGAGGTTCTACCGATATTGACGATTGTATTGCAGCAGCTGTTGGTACGGGCTCATTGAACAGCGTGAGAATTGTTTGAATCTGGCGTCACATTTCTGGAGGTACTGTCACACCATTGCTGGTGATGATGGCTTTTGGGGTATTTGACATGATTGATATGCTATGTATGGAGTTAGAGGTATGCAATTCGGTACCGTGGTTTGATTGGTTGAGACAGGTGTGAGAAAGAATCACTGGTTGTCGACGGTGATTGTTGAGCGCTGTTGAGTGGGAGCCAGCAGTAAAGTCAGTGTCACATTCACGTGAGGGGTGTGAGGGACTTGTGAATTTGGCGATTAGGGTATGGCCGTATGGAGTGCGGAACTGGAGTACCAGCATGTGTGGACTCCATTTTATATGGAGTGTAAACTATTGCACTCCATCAGGAGGTGGCAAAATAGTTGAGAAAGGAGTGTGACAATGAGTACTCCAAAAATTTAGGCGTGCACTCCCAAAAACATTACATTCCTTGGCGTGCAAACTAGTTCACTCCAAGATATTTGGAGTGAGGGTACCCTCACTCCAAACATTTTGGAGTACACACGGATTTCAGCCAAAAGTGGCGTACATGAAGTAAATCTTTGGCGTGCATTAAGCTTGACCCTTCTAAGAAACCAAAAAAAAAAAAAATTAAAAAAAAACTTGTAAAAAAAAGTTAATAATTATTATGAAAACAAAGGAGCAAAATTGGTAGATAATCTTGGGGACCCCCACAGCAATACAACAACATGTAGTGCAACGGTTAGTCGTGGTCGTCCCTAGTGCTCACCCGGTGAGGGCTGCGCGGGTTCATTTCCCCGTTCGCTCTTTTATGCCCGGAGTAGCTTGATTTTCTCCGGTCGCGGGTCAAGCATCACGTGAATTTCCCGGCCAAATCCCGAGATCAAGCCAGACCCTCCACAAGATTTTGACATGAAGGTCCTGGGGAAAATCTCGTGGAGGTCTCGTGAGCTTCCCGAGAATCTGTGGACCGTTTGATTTCGGTCCTGGCCCAGCGAGCGCGATCTTGTGAATTATCCCGAGTTCATGCCCAGGATAATCACGTTGGACTGTCGCGGGGGTGTATGCACTGCGACTCAACTTCCATGCTATGTACTTCCGGCTCCTTCCGGTCCTTTCCGGTCTGAATCAGGTTGAATTGCCCTCCGGCCAGACTACCAAGTATCACACAATGTTACATTTAGAGGTCTCAAGTCTTGGACTCTTGAAAGGTCTTGAACTGTCTTGAAGAAACAGATCCTTGAATGACCGTCAATCGTAGCCTGAGAAGCTGGAGCATCTGTCTGCCAGGCTGCCAGCCCTTGCACTCCAGACCCGGTCTAATGTCAATGCGTGCATTACATATGAACTCCAGTTGACTGCCGAACCTCTCCAAAGTGTCTTTCTTCCATCATCACAATGCTACCCAAGGAAGCTTCAAAATTAATTGCTGTTTCACTATGTTGAGTAAAATGGATACTGCATGCCCTTGAAAAGCCTGACTTGCGATGAAGAATTCTGACGTTCTGTTTCTCTATCAGCTTTGCTCACTTTGGCGCGGAGGATTCACTCTCGACCTATGGTACCACCCTATGCCGCCGGTTCACCTCCTAGCCTAATGTCCTCTCAGCAATTCGTGAATCCGCAACAAGGGTATGTGACTAGACTGTGGTTATTCAAGGTGTGTATTGGTTGGATAACAACTGTTCTTTCGATGTATCCCCTCGACTAGATATTCCTGGACTTGGATGAACCAAGAATCGGATGCCTCAAAAACACGCACCGCTCCAGGGCGGCTGACTCCAGTACCTCTTCCCCCAGGAGGCCCTGGGGCAAACACCAGGACTCCCGGGGTTTATGGCATGTACGTGTCTCAGTTACTTCCCAAACAACGACGATTTCTCCAATCTAACTCGAATACCTTTCCAACCATCATTTCCTACTTTAAGAGATCGGTGCGACTATGACCCCTACGACTGTTAGAATATGGAGTGCCTGCATGGGGTATATAATGGGTTAAACTAGGTCAGACTCAGAGGTATCTAATGAGGGCGAACGATACATACCACCTCGCGTAACAACGTAGCTCATGAAAGTTACCTGTCTGGTTACAGTCAACTTGTACCTCTATAACGGACCTCCCAGGCCGCGCAAATGCTAGGGTCTTCAATATTGGGGTTCATCGCCATTCCCCTTGAAAACTCAACATGCCCCAATCAGCTCTCTTAGCAACCAACCATACACAACACCCTTACCCAAGCTCTTTACTTCTTCTTCATGCACCCTACAAGCTCCCATCACTTTTCACCTCTACACAGCACAAGAAATCACAAAACGGTGATAAGTACATCACATAACCCAACATATAAAATACATGCGTTCCACCGGTGTTGTTTCCCTCCGTCTTTTTCACTGAATGATTGTTTGACTTGGTTTATAGCAATTTGAAAAAATATAGTCCTCAAGATAAACAGTGTGGAGAGTCGTTTTACTTGTTTGTGTGAAAGCTTCAAAAAACTTGATGGAAACAGTCTGGTTGATTTAATTTTCACTGTGCATTGGAAAGAAGAACCACCAGTGCACCGGAGAAGAACGTGCAGGTTGAACATGAGAACTCGAAAAGCACTTGCACGCAAGCAAGTCATTTTGGCAGGCCAACATGGTCCCCTACAGGCTTTGTCTGTTTCATACCAGCCATAAAAGGCGCACTTGGTCTCACACAACTTTAAGCCCAAAATGGTTGTTTTACGGGTTTATGTGGCCTGACAGTGACATGAGGGCTTGTGCACTACAAGCTTGCATAAGAGATTCAGGACCTCTGGTGGAGCTGGAATCAAAAATGATTCCTGCTCAGCTGCTTGCCATCTACCTGACGATAGCAGAAACCGGCCACAGCCTAAAAGCTTCCAACAATTCCTTTCAGATGAGCTGGTTCATGGGGCAAACTACCCATCCTGGGCATTCCTTGATAATTTTTCAAAGTAATCTACATCGTTTTGAAAAAAGAAAAAAATTACATAAACGAAGCTGTTGTGACTGGTATGCAAAAAATACATCTTTCACTAGCTGGCAGTGGTGGACAACGACCCATTTTTTTTCTGACTACGGCATCGGGGCTTCATTCCGCCGTGCGGTTCCGTTGAACATATATAGCGATCTCTGAACAGTGAACGCGAGCCAAAAATCTCGGAAACATGACAATCCTCACTTCGCGGTCCGTCGCAGGTATTGGGGAACACAGGGGACCAACAAAGACAACACATGAAGAATGAACTCAAGCAATCACTAAGAGAACGAGATGACGGAATCACATGATGTGAGCAATAAGACATTGGGGGAATTATTGAAGAAGAGGACAACTGTGTTATGGTGGGCAACAAGGAACTAGGATCAAATGATCAAAACTGCAAGTTTTGCCCGTGTTTTCTTATGTTTCTTATGTCGCCTGTGTTTTTTACTTGAATCTATCTGTCTCTGTCTGTCAAGTTGCACTGTCTCCCTTATGTTATGTCAATCAAATGTATTGATTCACTGAAGCATGCCCCAAAGCATGTAAATTAAGAGCTCATTCTTGTTGTTTCACATGAATTTTGCATCATGAAGACAAGCCAGAAAAGCATAACAATAAAGGAGATAGAGCATGAAGGGAAGAACCATGCAGCAAGAGTGGAGTAAACAAGAAATAACAGAACAGCAATTAACTGCTAACTGCTCCCATCTGGGCAGTTATAGTTACAATGAGCATAGAGAGAACGGCATAGCTCTGCCGTCACCACCTGATGTGTTGCCCTGCGGATAGCCCAAGTTGGGTCGCGGTGGTACACAAGCTTCTGAGTTTGTTTCAGGTAGTACTGGAGCTGGGAGAAGCAGAGTTTGATTGGGTTGAGCTTGGGGCAGTAAGGCGGGAGGTATATCAACCTCACTCCCACTTCCTGACAAAGCCTGCGGATCTTGCGGCTTGAATGGATCTTCACATTATCCATCACTAGGATTGAATTGACATCTGGGTAGCAATTCATCCAAGGAAGCTGAACAGAATTGACAAGGCCAATGAGTAAGAATGTGAAACAAAAACAACCAGAGGAGAAACCCATACAAGCAGACAAATATGACTTACCAATTGGTATTTGAGAAAATATTCAAAGTGCTTAGCTTTGACACAATTCTCAAACACGCTCATGGCAAGCACCCCATTGTAGCTGATAGCAGGCAGTACGCTGAATTCTTTGGCATTCTGATCAATCAGAAATTGGTTGGCTTGGGTGTTGCGCTTCAATCGGCTGAACGTTTGTAGTAAGTCACAAGAGCAGATACCGGATTCATCTTTCAATGGGCTCAGGGAGGGGGAGGTAAATCAGCTTTCCATACATAACAGTAGATATTCACTCAAAGGAAATGCACACACCTGTGAATATGAGGAATTCTGCTGGGACATTAGCCATTTTGTACACCCAGGTGTATTTTGCGTGGGGGCTCTTGCGGATGTTAAAGGTATTGGCTTTTTTGAGTGTTACCCCCATTTTGTCAACAAGGTTGCGATGAATTGCGCTCTTGCTGAGAAGTATTGCGGATTTGTCACATAGGCGTGCGCGTATCTCATCCAAGAATAGGCCTGGTTCAGTTCAGACAAGCTCAAGCATGAAAGTTTGGTCGTCAGCAGATGACCTGCTCACAGCTCTGCAGGGGTTTTATAGCGCTGGGTCTTGTATGAACCTCCGAGTTAGCCTGTAAAGGGTCTTCCACTGCCTGAAAGAACGCAAGGAAAATTGTTTGCCAAGGGCCGTTTGGATTTCATCAACCAAGAAAGACTGATTGGCCATCCAAATTACAGCCACTTTGGTGGCAGGAGCGTAGTAGTGAAATACCATGGTCTAGGGAGGGAGTGGGGAGGGCGAATAGATCAGTGGGACGGCAGGCAATTGAGGTGGCCAATGGGGCTTGATAGTCGCACGCCCTTTGGGTGTGTGCACGCCTATCTGCACACCCAAAAAAACCGGTGTGCAGCCGCTGCATGCCTTTCCCCGCACGCTCCACGCCATGTGCACGCCTGCAATAGGCATGCATACGGCGTGCAGGCGTGCAGAGCCTGCACGCCTGTCTGGAGGGCGTGCAAAGCCTGCAAGCCCTTTTGACAGGCGTGCAGGCTTTGCACGCCTGTTGGCTCACGTAAGCCTCTCAAATCAAGAGGCTTACGTGAGCCGCGCGATTGGAGCTACGGTGTACGTAGTGCCAATTGTGGGCTCACGTAATCCTCTTGAATCAAGAGGCTGACATGAGCCCGGCAATAAGGGTACGTTATTAGCCTTATAAGGGTACATGGTACCCTTATATAAGGGTACCCGGTACCCTATAAGGGTACTTTGGTACCCTTATATAAGGGTACCCGGTACCCTATAAGGGTACTTTGGTACCCTCATATTAGGGTACCCGGTACCCTATAAGGGTACTTTGGTACCCTCATATTAGGGTACCCGGTACCCTATAAGGGTACTTTGGTACCCTTATAAGGGGACATGGTACTCTTATGAGGGTACCGGGTACCCTTATAAGGGTACATGGTATCCTCATAAGGGTACCGCAGTACCCTTATAAGGGTACTTCAGTACCCTTAATATTATGAGGGTAACGCAGCTCACGTAAGCCTCTTGAATTGAGAGGCTTACGTGAGCCGACAGGCGTGCAAATCCTGCACGCCTTTACGCAGGGCGTGCAGGCTTTGCACGCCCTCCAGACAGGTGTGCAGGCTCTGCACGCCTGCACGCCTGCACACCATATGCACGCTTATTGTAGGCGTGCACATGGCGTGCAGCGTGCGGGGAAAGGCGTGCAGCCTCTGCACTCCTTTGCAAAGCGGCGTGCTAAGGCGTGCAGATGGGCGTGCACACGTCCTGCAGGCGTGCGGCTATCAAGCCCCGTGGCCAATATCAGGGTCCCCATATTGAACGTGGGTCAACTGCAACGTACCTGTTCTCCACCATGCGCTGAGATCAGTTGCATCATCCAAGGTTGTTCACCTTGTGGTGGGACTGCAGTGAGTGGGTGAATTGCGTGATGGGAATTTTAGCCGGAAAAAAAAACCCAAAAAAATTCAGGTTCTGGTGTTTTAAATGCATACTGAAAACAAAAATTTTCTCGAGAGGCCAAGCTTTCTGCAAAAGACAATATGTATGTACTGCAACTCAACTTCCATGCTATGTCTAACTTAGGCCCCGTACTATTTGTTTTGGGTGATTCTCAAAGCAGGTTCTCCGCATTCAGAAACAGTGCAATTGCAGAACACACTTTTGATTTGCACATGCAACATAATTGCGTACCAGATAGGAATGATTGTTGTGTGTGTTTGTGTGAGCATCAGGTGGGCAAGAATCAGATCCAAGAAACAGGGTCAGACCTATTTCTAGAATTGCTCGTTTTCATGGAGAATTGCTCCTTGGATTTCCCCAGAAACTGGTGCCTATGGTACGCGTTTCTGGGGAAAATTGATTCTCACAAAAAAAATCAAAAATCTGCCCTAGGAACAATTCTGAGGGCCCTATGGTGCGCACCCTTAACAAAGTTCCTCCTAACACTCTTGTGTGAGTCCCGAAGGGCTTCCCTAACTTAATAAAGTCCCTCCTAACACTTGTGTGCAAGTCCCGAAGGTTTGGAGGCCCTTCGGGACTTGCACGCGAGTATTAGGAGGGACTTTGTTCACCTGTGTACTCACCTAAAAACCCACAGGAAGACCCTCTGACAGACACCATCTCCCAGGTTCCTCAGGGGGTAAATAGCGGGGGTTTGGGAAATATTCGAATTTTTGAATATCTCAGTCTTCAGATACCCCCGCCAAAGTATTTTGACCCATCCCCGCCAAAAAAAAAACATATTTGTTAATGTACATACATAAATATGTAAATACAGTCGCCGAGGCCCAAGACCAACCAGACTGTCAGGGGCCCGGATGGCCTAGCGGTAACCATCACCCACTGAAGCTTGGTGTCTCCCGCGTGAGGCATAGTTTACATTGGAGAATGTACGGAGTCCGGTGTTTGAATCCCGGCAAGCCCAACCCCTGACCGCTACCCCTTCCACCCTTGGACAACTACACATCCCCTTTCATCTTTGCAAACCATTTATTAGTTCTCCACTTTATAAAACCCCTTGGCCCACCAAACTCCGCTTCTCAATTTCAATACCTGTTAAAGAAACCATTGTGAACAAACCTAGCATATTAATAATCAAGCCAGAATGTTAGCAAAAATCCACCCTCAGATATATGTGTGTACATACAATTACAAAGATACTTGAAGATGCATAGTGCGCAATGTCAAATCAAATCTGCACTTAAAAAAAAGCAGACTGTCAAAGCCAACAGCTCCAGCCACTGGAAGAATTGGCCTCGCTTGTTGAGACCAACGGCTCCAGCAGCTGAGAGAATTGGTCTCACTTGCTGAGACCAACGGCTTCAGCCGCTGGAATCTGCATTGGTCTCACTTTCCAAGACCAACGGTTCCAGCAGCTGGAACCATTGGTCTCACTTGTTGAGACTGACAGCTCCAGATTTTGGGAGCATCAGTCTCAGTTTCTGAGACCAACAGCTCCAGCAGCTGGAACCATTGGTCTCACTTGCTGAGACCGACAGCTCCAGCTGTTGGGAGCATCAGTCTCAGTTTCTGAGACCAACAGCTCCAGCAGCCGGAACTATTGGTCTCAGTTGCTGAGACCAACGCTGCAGCTGTTGGGAGCATTGGCATCAGTTGCTGAGACCGACAGCTCCAGATGAGGCCAAAGACTGCTGGCAGTTGCTGGAACCAAGACTAACAGCGCCAGCTGCTGGACCATTGGTCTAGAGATGGCAAAGCACACCTGGGTGCGGGTACCTCCTTCATTTTTTAGTGATTCCTGACACCCGCACCCGCACCTGGCACCCACCATGAGAGGTACCCGGTGTGGTGTGCTATTTAGTTTTCAAGTATCAAATATGTCACAAGGATCAATTATCCCATCAGGGATGTCACAGACCCAACATGTCACCACATATTTCCACTCTCACTGGAACTTAAACCATAGTCACTCACTCAAACCTCTGGGCTAGTCCCATTTAATCCATAATTATATATACATAGCCGTTATACATAGTTTTATAAGTACATAGCACAGGGACAATCACATAGTCATAGCTTAATCCATAGTTTTAGTCCATAGTCTTACATAATCAACTCTGACCAATCATCACGTACGGTTCAGCCATCAAGTTCTGACCAATCAACATGTAGGATTCAGAATAGAAGTCCAGTGTGGAACTCCAACGGTGGGTGCCGTTGGCAGTAACTTGAAGGTATATTGCGTCGTGCTGCCTTCGTGGGGGTGGTCCATGATCAAAACTGATAAGAGGCGCGGGAAATCTTCCAGTGAAACAACTGAGTCAGTGAGACTAGTAGGCAGTTGGTAGTTGGTGGTAGGTAGTTGATGTAGAGTGGGATAAGCTGAAAGATTGGGATACGGGTACTTTGATCTATGAAAGTGATGATCTTGATGGTTCTTTTCTGGAATCAGAAATCTGCCATGCCAAGAGACTTGTGCTTCCAAGGGGCACCTGTCACAGATATAAATTTTATCCTCTTCCCTACAGCCTACGCACACACACACTTGAGAGGAAACACGGAGAACACAGAAGGGTGGAAAGAAAAGATAACAAGCAACAAAGGAAATAAAATAAGAAAGTCAAGAAGAGAGAGACTACCCAGAACTACAAACACAAGCGAGCCAAACCAGAGCCACCTTCTCCTGAAACAAAAAAGCGAGTCCACCCCCTCACATCCGGGTTCAGCCGGAGCGAGTCCTCAGGATGGAGGGGGCTCTGCGCATTATCATCCTGAAACGAGACTAAGTAGCTGATATTGCGTCCTTTGAACCTTGAGTCGCCACGTCCCGTTCTGCGCACCACATCTCCCCCCAGAAATGCAGTCTGTCCCCAGACTGCTTGATCTAATCTCAATAGTCCTTGCATTTCCCCCAGGAATCTGCCCAGACGGTCCCACAAAAAAAGAAAACAAAACCCGCCCAAGCGGTCGCCAGTGCTCAAGAGTGTGGCAAGAAGTAGAGTTTTGACACAAAAGTGGCATCTTGCCCAGACGGTGCACGATTGGGAGGACTTACTTCTACTTCCCCTTGCCGCTCCTCGGTAAAAACCTCTTGATCTGGTCCGCGGAAAAACGCCAAGCCAGCGCCGTTCCGTCCAGTTCCTCCAAGACGTATGAACCGCCCTGCACCTGCCGGACCACTCGGTGCACCTGTCGGACCACTCGGTAGGGCCTGTTCCACCGGTTTGCGAACAATTTCCCCCATTGTGACTCGAGGGCGCGGTTATAGGCCAATACCAACTGCCCCGGCGGAAGTGGATCACGAAGTCGATCCACATTCTTCTTTTCCCAGTACACGATTGACTCTTGACGCGCCTTCATCAACCTTTGGTACACCTGCCCTCTCACTTCCTCGCTCCGCTCCAACTGACGCGCCCAAGCCGTTAACAACTCTGCCGTGTTGCTAACCTCGCCCCACTCAATCCCTAAGTAAGATTCCATTTCCAAATTGATGGGTAGGACTGCCCTTTGCCCAAAAACCAATTCGTACGGCGAATATCCCGTAGTACGCTTGGTGGAGATTTGATCCGAAAACAGAACCAACGGCAGGAACTTCTTACAGTTCTTCCTGCTCTTGCCCGCCAGTTTCAACAGTGCCGCCTTTGAAGGCCCATGCCCCCTCTTGACCATTCCCTGCCCTTCTGGGTAGTAGGGTGTGGTGACACGATGTTTCCCGGGAAGGCCTCAGATCATTTTGGCTAACTTCCCGCCGAATTCAGACCCTCCGTCCGTCAAATACAATTGCGCAATCCCGTAGCGCATGGTCCAATGTTTGTGAAGGAACAATGCCACGGCTTCCGAGCTAATAGTCTGAAGAAACTTGGCTTTGACCCATCCCAAAAAATCGTTGCGAGCCACGATCAAGTACTTGGCGCCGCTAGCCTTGACGTGTACCACGTCCATCGCCACCCTACCAAAGACCGCTGACTTGCCTGACGGGTGTCGCAGCTCCAGGAGGCGGCGCAAGTCCCTCCGCTGACACGCCTCGCAGCTCTGGCACCACCAAGTGACCGATTTTTTTAGCGCGGGCCACCAAACCCGCTCGGAGACCCGCTGATAAGTCTTGACCTCTCCCCTATGACCTAACTCCTCGTGCAGGGTATGCAGCACAAACTCCTGCTTGCTTGGGACAGTCACCACAATCCTAGCACACGGGCTTCCGCGCTTCATGAGCCTTCCCGACTGCACAAAGAAGGATGCGGATCTCCTCTTCAAAGTCGAGAAGTCCATGTCTCCCATACCTTTGGGTCTCTTCAGAGTCAACAGATATCCTTCCAAGTGACGCCAATACCCTTCTTGAAATCCCGAATACGCTCCCAACGCCTCAGCGCTACTTGATCTTGCTGGTCGTATCACTGGATCCTCTTCGTCAAAATCTGATGGCGGATTGGACTTGTCTTCCCCCGTCGGCCTCCGAGAAAGCCCATCTGGCATGGTGAATGCCTTCCCTGCCCGATGAACAATATTGAACGAGAATAACTGTATAAACGCGACCCACCTAGTCATAGGGGCATTAGGAAGGCTGGGCGTGTTGATCATTTCTATAAGCAAAGGTGCGTCCACCTGAAGCTCAATATGCTGACCCCACAGGATGGTCTGGAGTTTCTTCAAGATTCTCGCCACCCCGCACAACTCCAGCTTTGGCTGCAAGTACCGAGATTTGACGTCCAAAAACAACAGAGACTCATACAACGCGGGACGGTCCAACCAAGCTCGTCATCCTGGGTGAGTACTGCCCCGGCAGCGTGAAAGCTTGAGTTGACGGCCAGCTTGATTTTCCCGGTGCCTTCGCCATATCGGATCTTCACCAGCACGATATCTTTCCCCACAATCACCTTCAGCTGTTGGAAAGACTGCTCACACTGCCCCGTCCATGCCCATACCGCATGGTTAACTTGCGCAGGGGAAGGCAGATCTCCGATAGACCTGGAATAAAGATCCTCACATACACGACCACGCCCAAAAATCCTTGAACTTTGGTAGGGTCCCTTGGAGTTGGCCAGGACAAGATCTTGTTAACCTTACTCGCCGCCATCCGTCGGCCTTCCTTGCAGACAACATGACCGACAATGTCGAGCGCGGGAACACAGGCCGCCAGCTTAGCCGCTGAAACGGTGAGCCCAGACTCCTCGATACGGAACAAAATCCGCTCCAAAGTCTCAGCGTACTCCCATATGAACTGACGAATTCCCGGGTTCCACGCCACCGCCTTATTATTGTAGTCAGATACCGGCCCTTTAATACCACCATCATCAATGAATATTCCTGCGTGATTGGGTATCTCCTCCTGGAGTATCCACATCATCTGGGCCTGGTACACGGCCACAGAATTAGTGGCCCCCTGCGGCAGCCTTGTTAACTGGAATCAGCCTAACAGAGTATCGAAGGTTGTTAACGGACGCAATATAGGATCCAACGCTCGCTTGTCATAGCCCCCCATAATATCGCCAAGCCCGTAGCGAGCCCTTCCGGCGAATGACTCGACAAACTCCTCTGTGGCCAGAGGCACTCCAGCGTCTTTGATAGTGACCTTGTTCATGGGCTGGAGATCGTGCACCACCCTCAACTTTCCGTTGCTCTTGAGTACGCAGAAGACCGGGCTAGTGTAACTAGACATAAACTGCTTGTACAAACCCGTGCCCACCCTTTCCCGCACCAACTTGATAAATTCATCTACCTTAGCAGCCGGAATTGGGATCCTTTTTTTCTGCCAAGGCTTGTGCTTGACCACCGGAATGATATAGGGGAGCCCGTACGTCTCCCACAAGAGACCTCTCTCCTCTTCGCAGAAAGCGATGGCCTTCTCCCGGATCAACAAGACGTTCGTGATCAGATTTAACTCGTCGGGCCAGAGCCAACCGTTGGGGCCGAAATTGACTACCTTCAATCTCTCTTCAGTCACCCTCCCTCTCGGAACAAACTTCCCGGCTAGAGACCTAGGCAAACCACAGTAAGGATCACGGGATAACGGAGGATTCAGCCCCAGGGGCATTTGCTGGTTTACCGGCTTCACCTTCCTGGCTACGGGCTTGTACTTTGCAGCGAAAGCCAAGTACTTGCCCCTTTGCCATGCGTCCAATAGATCGCGCTGAGATTGCGCCCCCAGACCCTGCTCCAAAAGTTGGTGCGTCCTATGCTCCAAACGTTCTTCAAACGCCAACTTCTCTGCTAATGTGAAACCAGATGATGGTGCTTTGCTCATAAGGATGGCCGGAGGTATCCGGTACCCGTTGGCGGGTACCCGGTACCCGTTGGCAGGTACCCCCCAGTTTTTGGAGGGTACCCGTCTACGGTGGGGCTTGATAGCCGCACACCCAAAGGGTGTGCGCACGCCCATCCGCATGCCCAATAAACACGGCGTGCAGCCGCTGCACGCCCCTTTGGAAAGGCGTGCAGGGGCTGCACGCCATTCCCAGCACGCTGCACGCCATGTGCACGCCTACAATAGGCGTGCACATGGCGAGCAGGCGTGCAGGCGTGCCAGACAGGCGTGCAGAGCCTGCACGCCTGTCTGGAGGGCGTGCAAAGCCTGCACGCCCTTTGGACAGGCGTGCAGGCCTTGCACGCCTGTAGGCTCACGTAAGCCTCTCGATTCGAGAGGCTTACGTGAGCCGCGCAATTGGAGCTACGGTGTACGTAGTCCCGATCGCGCGGCTCACGTAAGCCTCTCAAATCGAGAGGCTGACGTGAGCCTGGCGATAAGGGTACGAAGTACCCCTATAAGGGTATGCGTACCCTTATAAGGGTACGAAGTACCCTTATAAGGGTACCAAAGTACCCTTATAAGGGTACAGGTACCCTTATAAGGGTACTTTGGTACCCTTATAAGGGTACTTTGGTACCCTTACAAGGGTACGGGTACCCTTATAAGGGTACGCAAAGTACCCTCATAAGGGTACCAAAGTACCCTTATAAGGGTACTTCGGTATCCTTATAAGGGTACCGCGGCTCACGTAAGCCTCTCGAATCGAGAGGCTTACGTGAGCCTACAGGCGTGCAAGGCTTGCACACCTGTCCAAAGGGCGTGCAGGCTTTGCACGCCCTCCAGACAGGCGTGCAGGCTCTGCACGCCTGTCTGGCATGCCTGCACGCCTGCTCGCCATGTGCACGCCTATTGTAGGCGTGCAGCGTGCTGGGAATGGCGTGCAGCCCCTACACGCCTTTCCAAAGGGGCGTGCAGCGGCTGCACGCCATGTTTATTAGGAGTGCAGATGGGCGTGCGCACGCCCTTCGGGCGTGCCGCTATCAAGCCCCGTCTACGGTACCAGGTGCGGGTGCGGGTGTCTGGATTTTGGGCAAAAAAACAGGCGGGTACCTGCCAGAGGTACCCGCCAACACCCGCCAAACACCCGCCATTTCCACTCAGCCAGACACATAGGTGCATGGGGCTACATGTATATAAGCTTATTTATACATGTATGTATTTACATATATGTACTTCAATATATGCATATACAGATCATATATGCTATACCCACAGTGCACCGGAGTCCTCATTCAAACCTCACCACCAACCTCAACCTCATCATGGCAGGTGGCCAAAGCAAGAAGCGCCTCAAGGCAACACCATCATCCTCTTCTAGTTCCCCATCTCAGCCTTCTCGAAAGAACAAAAAACAACCAACAGTCAATCTCATCAATGACTCCGAGGACAATCCAGAACCTACCGCGAACAACAACCCTGATAGCACCCAACCTGAACCGGTAAAGTCAAAGGAGCTGACCGATGAACAAGAGCTCCGTAAGTTCCTCAGACTGCGCTCACCCTATAAATTGCACGGCTGACACATGCTTTTTGATTTTAGGAAGGGCGCAGAAAGTGCATAAAGCTGCAATCAGCTCTACATACACCGCTTACGACACCCCAGAACTTTCCGATCAGCTGGACAAGCATGGACGTAAGATGATTGCCTACCCATGTAAAACGTTAGTATTTTCTTTCCTGTATTAATTGTAACCTTTTTCCTGCTCCAACAATGTTTTTTCTCCTCTCTTTTATAGATGTGGAAGCAAAATCCATTGTCCCACTTATGACACCTTGACAAGGAATCTCTCCAAGCACGTGGCAAGTTGCACCAAGAAATCAACAAACGATTCCAAATCTCAAACATTGGCAGCTGTTGGTGTCACTGGCACGGGTGACATTGAAGCCCGGGAGGTACGTTCAGCCCATTGATTACATTGGAGGCCTTGTGCATTGCTAACTGTTATGATCTAACAGGTACCACAGCTTTGCGCAATATGGTGCGCTGAAGGAGCTCGACCCTTTTCTGCTCTTGGCAAAAAGGCACATCGGGGTATCTTGCACCCAACTGTTGTCAAAAACCTTCCATCATGCAAGGCTGTATCTGACAACATCGCACAGTTATACACGGCGGTACAGGATTCAATCATGGAATCGATCAAGGTAAGTTCTTAGGTACTTTGATTCTTATCAGCTTGTTTCCCATAATAATTACATTTTGCTTTATTTTTTTGTAGAGCCACAGAGGGGCAGTGTACCTGGGACTTGACGCTTGGCAGTCTCCCAACGGTTTCGATGTATTAGGAACGGTCTTATACCAATTGGTTGAAAGATCAAATGGAGAATTTGAATTGGAGGCGAGCCCCTTGGACTTCGTGCGTTTGCAGAAAAGTCACACAGGTATTTATCTCGCCAAAACGGTCCGACTCATTGTTGAAAAGTTTGGTTTGAAGGACAAGGTATAAATCTTCTCACCCTTTTGTCTTCTTCTTTAGCCAATACAATCAATTGACTATTTTTTTCTCCTCACAGATATGTGGCATTGTGACTGACAATGCAACTAACAATCAGTCAATGATCAAGGAACTTTCTAGCTACAAATGGCCTCAATTTCATGGGGAAGAGCAATGTATAAGGTGTTTTGCTCACATATTGAATCTTATTGCTCAGTCAATCCTGCGACCGTTTGGATGCCACAAGAAGAGGGCCACTCCTGACTGCCAGGATGACTTTGACAACAATCTTTCAGAGCCTGAGGAGACCAATGTCCAAATCAAACTGTATGAAACTCCATTGTTTTATTGTTCTTGGTTTGAAATGTAGCTGATGCATGCTTACTTTTACATAGGATGCAAAAGGATGATTGCATTTTTTTAGACAACAATGAGGAGGATAGTGATGCCGCCCTAGGAGAGGATCTTAATGAGGGGCTTGCTGACAACGACGAGATGGAACTCGAGGGCAATGATTTTAACAATTTGAGCGGCAAAGATGAAAGTGATCTGTACACTTCCGCATTGTGCAAAGTGACACTTGCAAAGGTAAGCAAACATCTTTCTTGTTTTCTTTATACTGAAACTTTGAAGATACTTACTTAAAATGACAGTTCCGAGCAATAGCTCGCAAGCTGAATAAATCCCCCAACTCAAAGTCACTTTTTGTTGAGCTCTGTTGCGAGAACAATTGCGCAAGGCCACATAATATCCAACAAGATGTGAGGACCCGGTGGAACTTGTTAGTTTTCTAGACTTTTTGAGGGAGTGGTGAACGAGGAGCTGGGGACAAGTGGTTTGTGGTGAAGTTGCTCAAACTCGATGATTTTATTTCAAAGAAGCGAGCGGACTATTTAGAACAAACTTCATCTGTCACAACATTGTGACAGGACAACAATAACAATGACAGCTGGCAACTACACAGTACCATTGATAACTAACTTCTTCTATCATAGGAACTACACAGTCCAGTGAAAGGACACATAATCTTCTGGGTGCGGAAACTAGTCAGTCCACACCATGACAACAGGCTGTTATTTTATTTTTAATAGAGAAGAGAGAGGAGAATTGGTGGGAAGAAGGAGAGGGAGACTGGGAGCGGAAAAGCTGAGAGTTGAAAACTTGACAGAACTCAACATACATTCAAATGAAAAGCATCATCAGATGCTCAAAAGCGATGTGAGTTTTTGTATTGTCTTATTAAACACAAAGCATTGCTCATCATGTTTTTCTTTGCAGTTGCAAGTGGCAAAAAGATAGACAACATGGCCCATCCCGAGAGCATCACATCAACAAGGACGATCTTGATTTGGCAAGACATCTCATTGAAGTCCTTCAGCCGTTCTACGAAATCACCCTACGAGTCTCCATCCGTGGAGCGGCGCGCATATCTGACATCGTGGTTTTCATTGATCAGATCACCAACCATCTTTCCAGCTGCATTTACGACAAGCGGGCGGAGTATCCAGCCGCTTTAAGGAATGCTTGTTGCGCAGGTATCCAGCTCACAAGCAAATACTACACTCTGACCGACTGCTCACCGCTCTACCGAGTTGCGATGGGTGAGTTTTTTTTTATTTTCATTCAGATGGCTTACTGAAAATGTATTCCTCTAGTTCTTCATCCTTCGTTCAAGGATGAGTACTTTAAACTTGCCAAATGGCCTCCCCAATGGATTGATGAAGCCATCAGACTCACTCGCAAGATGTGGGAAACCTACTACAAGCCGCCACCTGTGCCAACCAACAATCAGCCCCCCAGTTCTTCCACAAGGGTACGTCATTTCTGGTCAATAATATCGTCTTGCTTACACTTATTGAAAGCTAATTTTATGTGATACAGCCTCAGACAGGTGTGCTTGCTGGGCTGGCTAGTGCTTCCAAAGCACGTGGAGCAAGCACATCTACCAATCCCCTCACCACTTGGCTCTCTGGAGGGTTGTCGCTGACAAGCAAAGGACAAACGGTAAACCCGCTCAAGTGGTGGATGCAGCAACGGCGTGCAAACAATACACATGGAGGTCTGTTACAGATGGCACTGGATGTTCTCAGTTGTCCAGGTGCGTTCTGTTATTGTCCAGTCTCACATTTGATTTCCATCCATACTAAAAAGCTTCAATTGAAAACAGCAACTACTGTGGACGTTGAGCGATCATTTAGTTTTGGGAGGCATTACGTGTCCCTCAGGAGGTTTAGGCTCAGTGCATTGTCTGTCACAAGAGGGATGACAGTGGCGTTTTATTCAAAAAATGGTAAGATAGCAAGGGGTTTATTACACCAATGGAAAACAAATAAGAAGAATGAGCTGAAGCAAAAGGAGAAAAAAAAGGGAAAGGAGAAATCTGGGAGGTGAATGAGTACAAGGGTTTTCTATTGTTTTTACTTAGTGGGATATTAAAGTTTGTTGCAATTGAGTATGAAGAAACGTTCAAGAAATAGTTCTACACAGATTTGAAGCTCAACACCCGCGGGTACCCGCCGGAAGTACCCGGGTACCCCCCTGGGTCCAGCCTGGGAGGTGCAGGTGCGGGTACGGGTGCGAAGAAAGCCTAATTTTTGAGGAGGGTACCCGCACCCGTGGCGGGTACCCGGGTGCGATCAGCCATCCTTATTTGCTCACAATTGTGGCACGAGGTAGAGTTTTCGAGACGAAAGAGGCATCTTGCCCAAGCGGTGCACAATTGGGAGGACTTACTTCTAATCCAACTTGCCTCCGCTGAGGTCCAAATTCCAGAATTCCCCCCTCGCCCACCTTACACCAACCCAGAGATACGCAGCCCGGAAACGAGACGTCTCAATCCTGAAATGAGAAGCGAGTAGACCCCCTCACATCCGGGTTCAGCCGGAGCAAGTCCTTGGGATGGAGGGGGCTCTGCGCTTTATCATCCTGAAACGAGAAATGTCGGTCCTGAAACAAGAGGCAAGTCGACCCCCTCACATCCGGGTTCAGCCGGAGCGAGTCCTTGGGATGGAGGGGGCTCTGCGCTTTATCATCCTGAAACAAGAAATGTCAGTCCTGAAACAAGAGGCGAGTCGACCCCCTCACATCTAGGTTCAGCCGGAGCAAGTCCTTGGGATGGAGGGGGCTCTGCGCTTTATCATCCTGAAACGAGAAATGTCGGTCCTGAAACGAGAGGCAAGTCGACCCCCTCACATCCGGGTTCAGCCGGAGCAAGTCCTTGGGATGGAGGGGGCTCTGCGCTTTATCATCCTGAAACAAGAAATGTCGGTCCTGAAACAAGAGGCGAGTCGACCCCCTCACATCCAGGTTCAGCCGGAGCAAGTCCTCGTGATGGAGGAGGCTCTGCGCTTTATCATCCTGAAACGAGAAATGTCGCTCCTTCCTGGCCTGACAGATGAAAGGAGAACCTTCTCTGCTCACAAATGTGGCACGCGGTAGAGTTTTGGGAACGAGGGTGGCATCTTGCCCAGGTGGTGCAAAATTGGGAGGACTTACTTCTAATCCAATTTGCCTCCGCGTGGTCCCTTCCCACCCCCTCGTAGAAAGATTGCTAGTATACAACGCCGTATCCGCGTGACGCACCCCAAAAGACAACAAGTTGAACAAAAATGGTGAGCTGAAAATATTTTTTTTTCTTTTGATACTTTTTTAATGTTTTTTGAATTTTGATTTTGACTTGAGATGAAACTAGAAACTCCAGACAATTGGGCCTCTTGAGAAAAAGCTGGCTCTGCAGCGAGAATGCGAGACCCCAAATTAAGACTGCCGCCTACTGAGCCAGCGGAACTCATAAAAAAGACAATCCCCCTGTTGAAGAGGATGGGGGACGGGTCAACACGGCCTTCCGTCCATTCCCCAGGAATTCCTGCTCCCATTGCCCCGTGTCTGCCGGACACAACGAGATCTCTATCTTCCTTCCCTGGGCGTTGGGAAGGAGAATCTTTTCACCGACTTGGTTGGAAAACATCAGGGTCGCGTCGAAATCGATGAGGAATGGAGGGCCCAGAATGAACGGCCCTTTGAGTCGAGTGATCCAGAAATGACAGGTCCCGACTATGTTCCGCCCCACTCGGATGGGCACATCCTCAGCGACTCCCACTAGCTCGCATGCCTGGTTTCCGATACCGTACACCGCCGAGCTGAAGTTCACACGCGGGCTAATGTTGAATTTATTGGCCAACGCGTTGGAAATAATATTCAACTGGGATCCAGAGTCTACTAGAGGGTTGGCGGACCCCTCCTCGTCGCTGATGAAGCAAGACAGATAAACCAAAGGGCACGAGTATAACTTGGGATCTGTGCTTGGATCGCGCCCGTCCGCTCCCTCCGCCAAAGTCCCTGACAAGACCTTGAGCTCTTCCGGTCCGACTTCCACACGTCTACGCAACACCCACTTCTTCATGCCTTCAGCGACAGCTGGGGAGATAGCCATTAACTCCAAAACCGACAGATCCGGCACTTTAACGTCAGCGATCTTCCGCAAAATGGCGTCCAGAGCATTAGGATGATTGCAAGCCACTTCCCTTTGGAACCTAACTTTTGGCTTGGCAACCAACAAAGGGCCCTCTGGTACAACCCCTGTGCCCTCCGAATCCTTGGGCTTCTCTAAACGCTCCAGAATCTCTTGCTCTACTCCCTCCATCTCTTTCTCCAAAGGGGACTGGGGAGGAGGTGTAGCTGCCTTCCTCGGCGGTTGTCGAGCCAGAAAAGGTGGAACTGATGGTGCCTTGTACAACTTAGGGTCTTTGTGCCGCTTTTGGGACGGATCCGCCTCATATTCTCCGGAAAAATAACTAGATGTGATTGCCGGGGGGTACCAAGGTTGCAGCGCCCCACAACCCGTCTTATACTCCGTCAACGCAAAACTGGAAGTTGCCTGTGGAGGTTGATACAAAGCTACGACATGGCAAATTGGTCGGCTAGAATCGAAGGGAATTAGCGCCCCATTGGGCAGGAAAAAACTATTTCCCTTTTGTTTGACCAAGCTTTCCTCCTTATCCTTCTGAAGCTCGTAGCACCTGTTCTTCCCATGACCCTCTTGATGACAATAATAGCACACTAACGGTCGCATTTTGCCACCCGCTGGGACAGTATTTTTTGCATTGGCCATTTCTGTGAGCCGCTGCTCTAACGATAGCAACATGCGCAAGATCTCGTCAATAGTGGTCGCAGGCTTCTCCGGTACCGGTGCAGCCTGGGGTCGGCAATCCGCCTCCATCTTCTTCATGATATCATTTGCCTCCTTGAATTCAGACGTAGCGACCGGAACTGCAGAGCGTGGCTCCTTGAAGGTTAAGGCTGTCTGGGTGTCCATCACCGCCTGTACAGCTTTCTTCAGTACAGCAAACGCGGGTAGCTTGAATCGGTGATCTTTAGTCAAGATCATGGACTTCTCCTTGATGAGGTGTTCGCGGATCCTCTCTTGGACACCAACGGAAACCGCTCGATAGTACCCCGGTCGCAGTTCCTCCACCGAATCCACGTGGTCGTTCCGCACCAGATAGGACTGAATCGGCTCTCAACCCTTGCAAAACTCCTGAAACTGGACAACTGAGGCGGCTCCTCCCTTTGACTTCCACCCGTTTATCAGCTGTTCTAAGTCCCGCACGGTGAATTTGGCTACGTCAACCTTGCCCCAATGAGCTAGCATAGCCGCCTTCAGAAGAGTCCAGTCCCGCGACTCAAAGCCTTCCAAGGTCTCCACGATCTCCATCACCTTGTCTTTCCGCACAAAAAACCGCAATTGATACGCCAGATCAAACTCTGTAGTGCCATCTAGCTCAACGACCATCTCATACAAGTCCAGGAACCGCTCGACGTTTGAACCGTCAAAACCTAAGCTCTTGTCCTGCGGCTTAATCTTGACCATCTTGATTTTTCCGGCTGGCGGGTTGTTGCTAGCTGACATGTTATCGTTGCGGTGTAGGACTCCTTGTGGGACAAATAATATTATATGGTAAAGTTCCGGCTGGGGGAAGTAAATTGCAGAATAGGTTGAAAGGCTATTACAACAATTTACGGGTGGTTTATTGGCCTGCCCCTTTATAAAATACTATACAACTTGAAAGGAATCTCAAAATCAATATTTAATAGAGTTATGGCTGATTTCAAGATTGAGTAACTAAGTATACTAATCTCAATCAGACTTAGATCACCGTAATCAATACACTTGTGGATGGGTTCAACGTATAAGGTGGATAAACAAACCAGTGGGATTGATTATATGAATGTGTGATGGTTTATGTTGATTTTTATGTTGTTGATGAATGATGATGAGTTTGTAATGATCTCTTCCTTAAACAATTGCTTGATAAGGCACTTTAATCAATACTAGAGCTCTGTAACTACTACTACTTATGTTTGATGATGGGGTTGTATAATAAGCTGTTGATGGCAAACTTATTGATGATTTGTTGGGCCGCTTGGTACTCTAATAGACACTCTACACTTCAACTGATAACACTATCACACTTCTAACACTTAATGACTAATAACAACTCTGGTGATGGGACATTCCCATGTAACACTACTAATTAATAACAATCTTGGTGATGGGACATTCCCATGAGGTGATGGGGATAAAACTCCATGAGGGAAAAAGAGCAATCTTGTGGGGAGAAGACCTCCTTTTATAGAGAAATATGAGGCATTTTTGCTCCAAGGCAGTCACATATGAGGCATTTTTGCTGCAGGGAACACCTCTTCTGCACTGCCTCCTGATAAGGTAACCAAGAGACCAAGCCACCAATACATACTTGTATTCTTCCAATCTTCCATACATACTAATACATAACAACAAAACAAGCCACAGATAAACAATGAAACCTTCCAATCTTCCATACAGTACATCCCATAGCAACATCTAATATTCCATGAATGCCCCGGAACATTCCACTGTACTTGGTTTCTAAGATACCAGTCCATACTAGAATATTCCTATCCAGCCACATGGCAACCCTGTTTCCAACCTGTCTCCAAGCACTACTCCTTCCAATTCCAATATTCTCAGGGTCTGGGGATTCCCTCCCCTTTCGTCCTTCTTCCCTGTTTCCTTGTTATTTAATTACTTCTTCCCGCCAACCTCCTAAATACTGAACCGTTTATCCTTAAAAGCGTGCTATCCTCCTCTTCTATATACATTGTTCCCTCCTTAAGTTATGAATTGTTCCTTTTTGGCATTGGAGCGCAAGTGGAACACCACAGCGGTAACCTTCAAAGAAACAAGTCGCACCAAGGATGCCCAAGCAATGCTCTTAAGTGTGGCAAATGTAGAGTTTTTCGAAATGCAAGTAGAAGTTACCCTAGCGGTGCACAATTGGGAGGACTTACTTCTACAGCTAATGCCTCCATGGAACAATCCAAAATGCCGCGCCCTGTAAACAACCAAAGATTTGGCGCGCGCTTGGAGAGAAGGAAGAGAGAATGAAAGAAAGAGAAAAAAAACAATCCAATTAATTATAAACAACCATAAACTATAAGACTACCAGCCGTCTCTTGACACGTAGATGAGACTGTATATCTTGAGCTCGCTGGTTTGATCCCGGCTTGGGGGACCAAATGTGGAACTCCAACGGTGGGTGCCGTTGGCAGTAACTTGAAGGTATATTGCGTAGTGCTGCCTTCGTGGGGGTGGTCCGTGATCAAAACTGATAAGAGGCGCGGGAAATCTTCCAGTGAAACAACTGAGTCAGTGAGACTAGTAGGCAGTTGGTAGTTGGTGGTAGGTAGTTGATTTAGAGTGGGATAAGCTGAAAGATTGGGATACGGGTACTTTGATCTATGAACATGATGATCTCAATGGTTCTTTTCTGGAATCAGAAATCTGCCATGCCCCCTCTTCCACACGAGCCGCGAGCAACTTGTGCTTCCAAGGGGCACCTGTCACAGATATAAATTTCATCCTCTTCCCTACAGCCTACGCACACACACACTTGAGAGGAAACGCGGAGAACACAGAAGAGTGGAAAGAAAAGATAACAAGCAACAAAGGAAATAAAATAAGAAACTCAAGAAGAGAGAGACTACCCAGAACTACAAACACAAGCACGCCAAACCAGAGCCACCTTCTCCTGAAACAAAAAGCGAGTCCACCCCCTCACATCCGGGTTCAGCCGGAGCGAGTCCTCAGGATGGAGGGGGCTCTGCGCATTATCATTCTGAAACAAGACTAAGTAGCTGATATTGCGTCCTTTGAACCTTGAGTCGCCGCGTCCCGTTCTGTGCACCACACCGGCCAATCAGGACACATGGTTCAGCAAGAAGTCTCAAGAAGAATTACCTCATCAAGTTCTGACCAATCAGAGATCACGGTTCAGACAGGAAAACTCTAGAATAATTCAGTCATCAAGCTCTGACCAATAAGGATGCACGGCTCAGCTCTGACCAATCATCACGTAGGATTCAGAAATCAAGTTATGACCAATTAGAAGACATGATTCAGATCCTCACCAGCAAAAATCCCTCAAAGGATTTTCACACCAGCAAAAATACCTCACTATTTGATATAAAAGGAGGGCCTCTCCCCCCTCAGAATCAGTTCACCCACCTCATCAGTGGATCACCTACACACACCCAACCATCAAGCTCTCACATTCAAAACAACTCAAACACATCCATCACACAACAGAAGAAGGCCAGAAAGGTAAAACACTTACATCTGTTCTCAAGATAGTAAGTGTGATCTAAATCGGGGAAGCCTGAGAAGCTTTCATAGCTTAAGGGTATTATATCTTAAAGGCTAAGAGAGAGGGCATAAAATATCCTGGATAGTCCACTTTTCATTAGTGTCACTTATAGTCATTCACAGAAAACACATAAGAGGACATAAAAACATTTCACTTACTCTTTTCACAAGACTTTATCATCATCACCTCTTTCACAAAACTACAAAAGATAAAAAAAATTCATCAGATCTTATCATTCAACTCATAGTCTATTCTTGATCACTTCCACTCTATCACATTCTTACTTACCTCATCTCATCCACTACATCATATCAAAGATCCAAGCACACTAAAGGTGATATTGCTGAAAAAGAAAGTTGATCTAAGTCTGATACAAGACTACTACATATCAGTTTTCCTCTATCATTAGTTAGCCACATCAAATAAACAAGTTTGTTTTGTTAGCTCTTACGTAGTATATTAGAGGGGCAGGTCTTTCAAACCACCCGTAACAGTCATAATAGTTCATACATACTTGAAATATTATCTCAGTTATTTCCCCCTCACAGGACTGCCAACCCATCCCAAAAGGAGTTCTCACACCGTGCTCAGAAGCAGGTACCTGGGCTAACTAGCCGTGAATGTGATGCTACTCATTTTCATATTCATTTATAAAGGTACCTGGGTGCCAGGCTCGGGTACCCAGGCTTACTATATATAGATTCAGTACTAACAACGTTCATATTCATTTTTTCAATCACTTAACAAACCTATTCTAGTTGATCATTCTACCGTTAACTCTTCTATATCCTTATCCTTTCCTTTTTTCTTTTGTACTTGCTTCCATTGACGCAAGACTCCCCTTTTGATCAGACCTTTCTTTGAGTAAAAAGCTACAGCCATCCCTTTAGTAACAGATGAAGCGCTGAGTTGGTGCCTTCAATCAGACACATAATCCCTTCCAAAGCTAAACGATTGTTCCACGTCCACCGTGGTTGCTGTTGTCAATTGAGAATGACAACAGTTAATCAGATTAGTACCCACTTAAAGCAAACATTTGAACATTATGTAATATCTCACCTGGACAGCTAAGCACGTTGAGTGCCATTTGAATGAGACCGCCATGTGAATTTCTACAGCGTCCTTGTGTGAGCCACCATTTGAGGGGGTTTACCAGAAGTCCTTCCAAATCCAGATGCAAACCACCGGCAAGCCACATGCTGAGTGGGTCAGTTGAGATCTGCCCTGATTGCACTTCAGATGCGCCACTCAGAATGGCAAGCACACCCGTCTGAGCTCGCTGTGCAATGTGGACCTCTTAAGCTTGCATGAAAAGATGAGGAGAAGATAATGAATACTCACCTTTGGGGGAGCAGGGGCTTGATAGCGGCACGCCCGAAGGGCGTGCGCACGCCCATCTGCACGCCTAATAAACACGGCGTACAGCCGCCGCACGCCCCTTTGGAAAGGCATGCAGGGGCTGCACGCCATTCCCAGCACGCTGCACGCCATGTGCACGCCTACAATAGGCGTGCACATGGCGAGCAGGCGTGCAGGCGTGCCAGACAGGTGTGCAGAGCCTGCACGCCTGTCTGGAGGGCGTGCAAAGCCTGCATGCCCTTTGGACAGGCGTGCAGGCCTTGCACGCCTGTAGGCTCACGTAAGCCTCTTGATTTGAGAGGCTTACGTGAGCCGTGGTACCCCTATAAGGGTATGCGTACCCTTATAAGGGTACTTCGGTACCCTTATAAGGGTACGCATACCCTTATAAGGGTACTTCGGTACCCTTATAAGGGTACAAGTAACCTTATAAGGGTACGTGTACCCTTATAAGGGTACAGGTACCCTTATAAGGGTACCGAACTACCCTTATAAAGGTACGCATACCCTTATAGGGGTACTTTGTACCCTTATCGCCGGGCTCACGTCAGCCTCTCGATTTGAGAGGCTTACGTGAGCCGCGCAATTGGGACTACGTACACCGTAGCTCCAATTGCGCGGCTCAGGTAAGCCTCTCGAATCGAGAGGCTTACGTGAGCCAGCCCAGGTCAGTTCCGCTGGAACTGACCTGGGCGCAGGTACCAAAACCCGCCACCAACCACACAAACCCAAGCGCACGCACCCAACGACCACTCAACAGACCCACCACCGCGGTAAGCCCCCCCCAGGCCCTATTTTTGGGCAAAAAGGGGCCCAGGAGGCCCCTTTTTGCCCAAAAAAACCCACCAAGGGCCTTTTCTTGGTCAAAAAGGGGCCTGAAGGGCCCCTTTTGGCCCCAAAAAAAGGCCTCATCAGACCCCCAGGCCCCACATCAAGTACCACAGGGGTGGGCCTTTTGTTGGTCCAGAAGGGGCCTGAAGGGCCCCTTTTTGGCCCAAAAAAAGGCCTCATCAGACCCCCAGACCCCACATCAAGCCCAAAAGGGGCCTGCCAAGCCCCATTTGGGCTAATTACAAGCTCCGCAGCCCCAAAGGGGCATGCTTGGCCCCTCTTGGCCTTAAAAAAGGCTTCAGAAACATCCCTCCAAGCCACCCAAAAAAAGGCAAAAAGGGGCTAGCCCCCTCAATTAAATAAAATCCCCAAAGGGGTCTTTGAAGGAGAATCATGCAGCAAATGGCCATGATGAACATATACTTAAAAACAATAATAAGGTGTTCAAACAACAACAAATAAAATCACCACATATTTTCAACATTTGTCCCAACAACCTGGCTGCACATTGAACTGACGTAACTCATTTGGATTTCAAAATAGATTGCAATCAATCACTTGATAAAAAATACTCCCTACAGCTACAATGGTGATGTCATCCAACGAATGTAAGATACTTTCTCCCACAATTTATGTTCCAAAAAAATCAACTGGTTCATTTTCCTCTTTCTGCAATACCAGTGCTTGCACTCTGGGAAAACCTTCACCAACTATCACTTAACGATTATTGGAATACGGAAGAAAGAAACCTCCTTTCTCAAGTGGGAGAAAGGCTCAAGAAATCTATAGAATCATCTGATTCAGAGGATGAAGGCCCTCCAAAACAATCCACTTCAACAACCCAGCCGGCCATAATCCCCCAACCATCCCCAACCAACCCACAACAGTCGTCCAATTCCTTCAACAACACTCCTGCCTCTAAGTCCCATCACATTTTGGCCGGTGGCTCCAGGGTTTCTGAAGACACCCTGTATTGTCAAGTCAATTACCCTGAATCCACTCCTCCCCCTCCCTGGAAAAACACTCAAGGCCACTTTTCAACCCTCACTGCAGAGGGGGACCAATTTCTTGAGTCCCTCCAACCCCATCTCACCCAAAAAGGCCCAGCGCGTTCACCTTCACCAATTCGGCAACAACAAGACAAGACCCCCTTCAACCGAGAAGCATGGTTAGCTGAAAAACGGATTTGCCAGCATGAACAGATGACTTACAATTACCGTCACAGTTCCTATCACAACAATATTCCTGCTAACTGGTCAAACTACGCCAAATTATCTGACCGAGATGCTGAAGGAGAGACGGATAATGAAGATGCCATGGATTTGGACCCTGAAGTTGGCAGTAGTCATCCCAAATCTACCATGGTCTCCAGCAGGCCGCTAAATGTGTCTAAATCCCTCTTTGTCAATAGCCGCCATTACCCAAAGACTCCTGCTACCAATTCAGCCACTTCCTTATTTACTCCCCATCCAACTGCTGTTCGCCCAGCTCCCAATTCCTTGGCCGAAATTAAAATCCGCCGCATCCCCCAGTCGACAGCACACAAAGAGCCAGAAGGATCCCAACCATCGGCTACCCGGTTTGACCCAGTCACTGTTCCCAAAGCCAGTATGTTATTTGGTTCACTGAAACTGTCAATATTGTTTGTCCAATACTGACAATTTTTTATTGCATTCCCCAGCCAACACCGATCTATTCTGAGGAACTCAATTGCTTTCCCCAGTAGTTGCCAAAAGGCTCAACTCCGCCCCTCCAGACGAGCGGCCGAACAAATCAATGACTCCCACGATATCCTATCACATATCCCGTATCATCACTTTTCTCATCCCTCTCATAACACCTCCCCCTGACAAACCACAGAAGGAAATGAGCCAGATATGGAGGAACTTGGAATTGACTCTCCAGATGTGCAAACGTTGTTTAAGCAATTACCTCGTTCGGAACGAGGTAATTGCTTCCCAAAATCTATCATTATATATATAGACATTGTGACTCATGATGAACTAACATCTAATTTCACAGCCAACATATTAAATGTCTACAATGCTAATTCCGACCCCCTGATAACAAAAGACATGCTCAACGAGTCACAAGTTGAGGACTTCCAGAAAGACCCACGGCACGCCAAAGTCCACTTCCTGGCTGGTCCTATGTCAACAATCCTCTCTCCAACAAAGACTGCCTACAGTCGCTTCAGCAACACAATAAAAGGAGTTTGACTGTTACAATATGGACATAAGCCAAGCAAGGGTTGGTCTCCACCTCCTGGACAGCCATCTGTTGCCATGCAAGCTCTGGCCTCCTTCCAGGAGGCATACGTAAATGTTCCCCAAGAGATGGGGCTTGCTGTTGGTGGCAAGGACGGACTGCCTCTTGTGATGCAGCACCTGTACGGGGCAATGGCGGCTCTGGCTCAACTGTGTTGTTTCGGCGAAGCAAAATGGGCCCTCACAAAAGTTCACAAGCAGACCCGTTACACGCTTTGGTACAATTCAGTATGCTTGCAGGTCTTGTCTTTGGGCCCATCAACATGTTCACATCAACTTTATCCGGTCAAATGACAACAAACGCATCACGGGCGCTTCTTGAATTGGGGTGCAGTGTTGCGGAGGCGAAACATAACAACGGAACCTATAGTCGACTGTCTCCAACATTCTTGGATAAATTGAGGCTTGAGTTTCTCTGTTTCTTATCTGCAATGGGTTTTGGAAATGCAGACACAAGTGTTGGGTTCCATTCTTTGAAAGACTGGAAGTTCATACATGATGAGTTCCATAAGCAGTTTTCCTACATTAGAGTAGCCAATATCATAGGTGAAGATCTCAAATTAGCCCTGTCAAAATTTTAAACATGAATCCTGCTCATTTTATTATTCCATATTTGGTACTTGTTTTTTGGCAACAGCTGACCTTTGGTTTGTCTGATATATGGTTTATTGTGAATTGAAATTGTGTTTCCTATCCAATAAATCTCCAATACCCATTCCTCCTCCTGTCTTCCTACTTTACAGAGCTATTGTACCAAAAATCGGGTTATTTTGAATAACACCTCATATTTAGCACTTGAGAAATTCCTTTCTACTCTCTTGCCCTATCACCCAAAGGCCAAGGGGTCTGAACAGTGGAAAAAAATTTAAGTACTGGCAATAGTGTTTGAGTGTGTAATTTTGTTTCACCGCACATGAACGGTTGGCGTACATTGGCAATTTGAAGATCTGGCCAGAATCTCCTCCTACTCAAATGATGTAACTTCTGTTTGGCTTGTCCAAATGGGCTCAAAAGTGGATCAGAAATTAAGTCATGGATATAATTGTTTACTGTTATGAAAATTTTCCATAGCGCGTGAGCGGTTTGCGCACAGCAGCTGTTTGAAGATTGGGCCAGAAGCTCGTGCTGCTCAAATGATGTAACTTCTGTTTGGCTTGTGCTAATGGGCTCAAAATTGGATCAGAAATTAAGTCAAGGAGGTAATTTTTTACTGATATGAAAATTTTCCATAACGCGTGAGCGGTTTGCGCACAGGCGCCCTTTTGTGCCCAAACTGTTCAGGCGCTATTGAAAATTTTCATAACAGTCAAACATGATATCCATGACTTGATTTCTGATCCACTTGAAAATATTAATAGATTAAACCACAGGGGGGTCATAAAGTTCAAAGAGTGCAATTAAACTGAATCAACCTGGGTGTCTGCATGGAATACCAGATTATTTTACTAATGCCCTTTCAAAATGAATTTTACACATGAAAAAAGCAGAATAGAAGATTTATAAACAACTTGAATGAATTAATCAAATTAGATCAGACAACAGGCAACCATGGAAGATATGATAAGTGATAGATTGAGCAAGATAGACAATGAAAAACCAGAGACACAAAAAAGGAGGCTACCTAATCACCTGAGATAATTACATGTCACATCTACCCCTGATGTGTGGCAAGATCACGAAAAAGGGCCACTGAGCTCTCTATCTTAACAAGCCAATCCCCTGCAGGCGAACTAGAATATAAGCAAGGGACAACTGGAGGGGGGAAAGGCGTGATTCCACGTTTGACATTCACCAGGACCCAGTGCTCGGGGTCAGAGTATAATAAGTAGATTGGATCCTTGGGCCGCTCACCAGGAGGTTTGGTGACTGGGAGAAAGGTGACATTGTTTTTGTTTTGAAGGCATACAATTGGCCTATTGTATGCATTTGCTGCCAGGGCGCCTTTGTCCAGTCTGGAAAGCCAATGATTTTTGGAAACCCTGTCATCACCAGGCTTTGGTTTGTTGACGTGGATCCTTTTGTGAACGTTGTCGTATGCTTGGGACCCCCCAAATTTTCTGGTCCAGACAGGTTTGTTGGTTTCCATTTCTTTGAGCAGATCACAGCGGACTTTTTACCACCCCTGAACTTGATAGGCATTGTATTGAGGCTCCTGGGCCAAGGCATGAGCAAGGCAATGGTAGCCACAGTTGCCATCCCCAGGTGGGTCATAGATTGATTGCACATGCGCAAACATCCAAAGTGGTAGTTGCTGTTGGTGTTTTTCCTGAATTGCCATGTCAGCAGAAGCTACTTTCTTTGGAGGTAACAGAACAGATGAAGATATAAACTCACTGAGATCCCTCGGCTCCCCAATGCCTGTTGCGGAAATTTTGATGTCAAAAACATGATCAGATAAACTCCAACACTAACAGAGAGTCAATGGAACATGATTTCCCCAAGAAACTAACACTTCAGTCATTTCTTGTTACTGCAACATTTGCTACACTTTGAGGAGGTAGATGGTGGGATTCCTGCATTGATAGAAACAATAGAGTCAATTACATTGCTTATGGGATTCACAACAGCACGTCATTAAAGAAGCAATCACTTACCAAGGGGGGATCATTTCTCAATTGCCCTGCTTGATCTTCCAATTCTTCCCGTTGAAAAACAAATTTCACTTCTTCATCATCAAGTTCCTGAACCTGCATGGATAGAATGCATGGGTTCAATCACATTGGTTATAGGATCAAGAGCAGTGCATCCTCAAAGAATCAAATACATACCAGTGGGGCATCATATGCAGGTTGATCATGGGATCCCGCTGCTTCATTGTCCAAATCCGCAGCTTGATCATTGGTTTCTTGGCCTTGATGAACAAATACCTCTCCTTGATCGTTTTTTTCCTACAAATGGATGTGTTTTAAGCTGACTGATCTGACTTGAACCAATGATCCATCTTAAGAAACAAGGAGCTCACCGTATCAAGGTATTCCAAAGAGGATTCAGACGCTGCCTCTTTGGGGTCCAATTCCAATGATGATTCTGTCCCAGCCTCTTCAGCGTCCGTTTCCAAAGATGAATCTGACGCAGCCTCTTCATATTCAGCGTCCGGTTCCAATGATGCTTCTGAGCCAGCCTCCTCAGCCTCTGGAGCATAATCCATATCATTGTCACCAGTGAACAATGCAGGAAGGCTTTGCGGGGTACTCTTGCCACTGGAAATCCTTGTCTTCTTAGAACAGGCATGCCTGGACCTCCTTTTCACCTTGGCCAAAGACGTTTTTATCTCTTCCTCCGCAATTTCGGCCGCAATGGGATCCCTTGTCCGTTTCTGTTTGCCCGCCGTTGCTGCCTTCTTTGCCTGCGACGATTTCTTGTTCCTAGTGCAAATTATTGAAGTGGGGGCCATTTGGACAACCTCACCGGATGCTGAGTTGGGGACCACATGTGTATTGCGGATAATCTTGCGGAACCTTTTGACAACATCTTTCAAGGCCGACGGGTTGTGTGTCCTCAAAATCTCCTGCTTCAAATCCTCAAAATCAGCATCAAAGCTGTATAGATCACCAGCATTGGGCTGCAGCCAAGGTAAAAATGTCAGTTGTCTCCTTGACAAACGCACGCAACAAGACAAGCAAGAAATAATGACTTACATCCCCATCCGGGTTGTATGCCAGAACCCACTGTGAGTGGAAGTCTTCAGGCTCCAGGTTGCCCTTCTTGTTCAATATAGCAGCCATTTTGTGAGCACAGGCACTACAAACATTTGTAATTTCACCTAAAGAAAAAACTACTGTTTGGGTTAAGCAAAATGTTAACTTTTTTCAACAAAATGGCTCAGTAATAAAAATTGAGCAAAACTGAGCATGCTCAGCAAAATCCCCCAAAGTTGCCATAATGAATAAAAAACATTTCTGCTCATTTTCTAAAAAAAAAAAAAAAATTGCTGAGCATGCTCAGTAAAGCTTATTTTTCACTTCTGACCATTTTCTGTAAAATTGGGTATATGTTTTGCCCATCCCAATTTTACATTTTCTTTCTGGGCAGAGTTGCAAATGTTTGTAGTGAGGGGATGCCCATTGAATTGGAGAAAGTGTTGGCGCACTGGTCGGTGGGGTCAGCTTGGCCCTTCCGGATTTTACACAATTTGGCATACTCGGTCACAGCCAATTTCAAGGCATGAGTGGAGACTGTAGTATGGAGAGGCTGAAAGACTTTTGGCAGGCCAGACAGGCCCTTGACCGAATTGTGGTTTAGATGCTGGATGCAAGTGTCAATCTGGTGATCCACTGCCGCTGCTAGCGTATCAAACACGTGGGCCATTGACCCTCTGCTGTTCTTGACTTACAGCTTGAGGAAGCTGTGTCCTGATTCGGCGCGAGAGGAAGAGATGTTGCCAAGGTGTGGAGTTTTTCCAGCCCAGCAAGCCATGAAGAGTTTGCGAGCAGGTATGATGTTTTTGGTGATGTAATCAAGAACCTGTGAGCGATCCGCAAGAGTTTTTTCCAGGTTTCTCCAATGGATCTCATAAGAGTCCACGTCGGTCGCATACACCACTGAGTGCCACTTCTTAATGAAATCCTCCCACAAACCATCATCATTTGAGAAATGTCTTTTGCAATTGGCCACAATGTTCTGGTCAATGTGCCACAAGCAGACATTCAATGTGGCATCGGGAAAGGTTTTTGCTAGCGCGTTTCGGAGTGCTTTGTCCCGATCAGTGACAAAAACCTTTGGAGTTTTGTTAGGCTTCCAGACGGATCTAAATGGGGAGATCAATCATATCAATTTTTCTGACACATATTTTAGGCAGCCATGACCCCCAAGTGGCTATTTACCTTAGTTGCTGAATGGCCCAAAGGTAGGCTGAGTCGGATTCAGACCTCATGAAGCAAAACGCAATGGAGAATGATTGGTTGGTCGCAGTTTGGCCAACCACATGGAGAAGGGGATAGTTGCAGAGATTTGTCTTGTAGGTTGCATCAATGACTGCAATGTGATGGAATCGCCTGGCCAACTGGATGGCCGCTGGGTGGGCAAAAAACAGGTAGAGGAGCTCCCCTTCTGGATTGTGTTCATAGTGATGAACCCAGTTGGATGAATTGACCGCATGGATAAGATACTGCATTGGCTCCATTCCCTGCATTTTCTCCCGTAGCTGACCTGCCTTGCAGTTGTAGATGGTGCGGCTAGAAACCAATTGGCCTTCAGAGTTGGAGAGCTGGATGGCAATTGATCGGGGTTCCATACCAAAAGAGGAGAGCCGGGCGACCTCTTTCTGCCCAAGTGAACTTAGCTTCTGGTGAATAACTTCAAAGTTTGGATTGATCACTGAGTGGTTGTGGGGGATTGAAGCTGATTGCAGATGCCAAACGCGTGAGGTCGCAGCCTGAGCACAAGAGATGTGCCCCAAAATGCGGAAGGGACAACCAATTGACTTGCTTCTTGAATCTCTTTTATGCAAGTCCTTATCAACGGAGCAATCCTTTCCTTGTAGAGAGCATCCAAAGTAGACATTTTTGTTTTTTTTCGAGTTCACCACCGTCAGCTTGTACCCATGTGAACTTGACCACTTGTGCACAAACAATTTCAAATCATCCAGAGAGTGAAAAGAGTGTTCTGGGGGAGGTGCCATTTGTTCTATTGAATTGAGATATCAGTATCCAAATATCATAATGCCTAAATGGATGAGCCTAACTACTGACCTCCTGAATAGTCATATGACTCAATTTCGGATTTATTGAGGGTTGGTGGGTCTTTTTTTGAGTTGTCAACATACGGTTGTTGTTGAATGTGAATCTCCGTGGATTGAATACCTGAATTACAGAGGGAAATGGGTGAAAGTAGAAATAGGCGGTAAGCTATCTATTCATCTGATTTGAATAGTAAAATGATTGAACACACGAGTGTGGGGTGCTGGAGGTGATTCCATCATCGTTATGTCCTTGGATGTTGAATGACCAGGCACGGGTGGAGTGGGGCAGACATTGGGTGGACTTGGTTGAAGATGTGGCATGTCAAAAGATGATGAGTTCTGGGAAGGAGACAAGGCCAAATGGCTAGTGTTGAGGGCTTGGAGTGGAACAGTGGGCGAGGTAGTGTTGAGGGCTGGGAGTGGAACAGTGGGGGAGAAGATTTGGTGTGACCCCCCAGGTGCTTGACTTGACAAGGGATGCATTGATTGCTAAGTTTGAAAAATGGAGACATTGTTAGTGCATGTATTATACCTATTTGTACTTGGCACTACCTACATGAGATGGTGCCTCATTGAGCGGAACCAGAGAATCATCCATAGGTTGCTGAATTGGAATCATGAAGGATGTAATGAGGTCACAACATAGAAGATTTGGAATTCTTTGAAGGAAGAATGAAATTGGGGACTGCTTACTTGATTGGAGCTAATCCATTGTTGATAACAGGGCTGGGTAGAGTGCCCAATGGGTATGCCGGTATTGATGCAATTGGAGTTTGGGAAATATCCACGCATGGAGTTGGTCTGTGAATATGCCATGGAGATGAAATACCCAGAAGGATGAAATAAAATCAGGGTGTGCTCTGCAAGGGCATGCTTAACTAGAGCTTACATTTTGTGTGACTAGACTGACCGGCTCATTCACATTTGGTGGCATGTTTGCCCCGCCACTGGTTGAGTTGCTCTGGTATGATAACGCGGTCAAACCTGACATAATAGCGGGACTCAAAGTAGAGGCAAGTTGACTTGCCTGCCACTTGGCAAGTCACTCTGCAATTCTCCCATGGAGTGATGAGTGAAAAAAAATTATAAAGGTTGAAAGAGGGGTGTACAACAGTTTGACTTGCCTGCATGCAGGCAAGTCGGCTTGTCAGAAAAAACGTGCAAGGCGACTTGCCAACTGGCAGGCAAGTCGACTTGCCCCAACTTTGAAACCCCCTAATGCCTTGATTGGCATTTGCCCAAGAGTTTTGCTGTGGGAAAAGGGGGGTGATTGAATAATTTATTACTCTAATAATGAGTGATGCAACTGTAGCTCAGAGGATGCCTACTTGGAGTAAGTTCAACTGTCCGTAATAACTGGTTGTTGTGGGCACATTCACATTGGTGGGACGGGAGGCTTTTGCTTGGTATGCAGCGATGTTTGGGTTGAAAAATTGATTGGCATTTTCCCAAGAGTTTGGCTGTTGTAATTTTGCAATGATTCAAAGTGGTCAGTCAATAATTTTTTGAATTCATAGTTGTGCGATAATAAGTGAAAGGTTGCCAACTGGGAGTAATTGGGCCCCGCCATAAAACATAGTGTTTGTTGGCTGGTATGGATGGGTAGACTGGGTGACATTTGATGCGTCCAAAGAGACATTTGCATTGCCATAATGAAGTGGACCTGCCTGTTTTATTTAAACAAAGTCATTAACTATTCTGATGAAGAGTCGTGCAACTATAACAGAATGGTTGCCTACTGGGAGTAAGTCGGCCCCTCCATAAGAAGCAGTTGGTGGTGGCAGATTCGATTGCCCAGACTGGGCATCAATTTTTGGGTTTGTAGAGAGGATTGGATGGCCATATTGAAGTGGCACTCCCTGCTTTATTTTAACATATAATCATAGTTAATATTTCTCTAAATCCCCAAATAAGCCAGTGAGCTGAAAACAGAAATGTGCTTACCAAATTGGGCGGGACACTATTGAATAGGCAGTTTGGATTGGCATAAGGGATGCCATTGTTTTTTTGGTGAAAGTGGTTTGGGTTTGACATGGCTTCTGTATATTTTGAAGCGGAGTGTCAAGCTGTTTTGTGATGTGAAGACTGCCGTGTCAGCTTGATATAACTCAAGACAATGATTGGGGTTCCTTTGGCGTGTTTTTGATTGGCTTGCACAGTTGTTTCTGCCATTGGCACCCCATTTGAGCACTTTTATTTGGCTTGGGGGGCTTGCATGCTTTTAATTTAGCCCAAATGGGGCCCCGCAGGCACATTTTGGGCTTGATTGGGGGGCTGGGGGGATTATGGAGCACTTATGGAGCCTTTTGGGGCTCTGTTTGGGGTTGTGCGTGCTTTTTGTAAGCCCAAGAGGGGCCCAGCATGGCTGCGGAGCAGGTAATTTAGCCTGAGGGCCCAAGCAAGCCCCTTTGCGGAGCTTGTAATTAGCCCAAATGGGGCTTGGCAGGCCCCTTTTGGGCTTGATGTGGGGTCTGCGGGTCTGATGAGGCCTTTTTTTGGGCCAAACACTGCAAAAGGGGTTGTATTGGTTACAACCCCCCGCGGTAACGTCGGCCAGAGGCGACCGATGTTACATCGGTCGCCCAGACCGATTTTATGTTGGCCGGGCCCACCGATACATTAGAACAAAGGCATAATGTATTGGTGGGAGCCGCCAATGTAACATCAGTCTGGTAGACCGATGTTACATCGGTTGCCGCCACCGATCTAGCCGCGGGGGGTTGTAACCGATACAACCCCTTTGGCGGTGAAAAAGGGGCCCTTCAGGCCCCTTTTGGACCAACAAAAGGCCCACCCCTGTGGGGCCTGGGGGTCTGATGAGGCCTTTTTTTGGGGCCAAAAGGGGCCCTTCAGGCCCCTTTTGGACCAAGAAAAGGCCCTTGGTGGGTTTTTTTGGGCAAAAAGGGGCCCAGGAGGCCCCTTTTTGCCCAAAAATAGGGCCTGGGGGGGCTTACCTTGGTGGTGGGTCTGGTGAGTGGCTGTCGGGCGTGGCCGGTGGTTCGCTCGCGGATCCGGGTGGTTGGTGGCGGGTTTCGGTACCCGCGCCCGGGTCAGTTCCAGCGGAACTGACCTGGGCTGGCTCACGTAAGCCTCTCGAATCGAGAGGCTGACGTGAGCCCGGCGATAAGGGTACGAAGTACCCCTATAAGGGTACCGAAGTACCCTTATAAGGGTACCGCGGCTCACGTAAGCCTCTTGAATCGAGAGGCTTACGTGAGCCCACAGGTGTGCAAAGCCTGCATGCCTGTCCAAAGGGCGTGCAGGCTTTGCACGCCCTCCTGACAGGCGTGCAGGCTCTGCACGCCTGTTTGGCACGCCTGCACGCCGTATGCACGCCTATTGTAGGCGTGCAGCGTGTGGTGATTGGCGTGCAGCCCCTGCACGCCTTTCCAAAGGGGCGTGCAGCGGCTGCACGCCGCTTTCTTTAGGCGTGCAAGTAGGCGTGCGCACGCCCGGAGGGCGTGCAGCTATCAAGCCCCGGGGGAGCATGGGACTCTTGTGACAATGTTTCTTGCGCTCAGCCTTTGTAGTGAGTTTCTCACATCTCACAAGTAAGACGGATAGCTTTGGCAATCCATTCTGGTTCCCACTGGGCAAGTTTGAAGTATTCATCCTTAAATGACGGATGAAGAACTAAAAAAATTGCAATTGGATTCAATGGCCAAGAGTAAGATTTGATAAAGAGAAAAACGCACTCATAGCAACTCGGTAAAGCGGAGAGCAGTCGGTCAGAGTGTAGTACTTATTAGTCAATTGAATTCCCGCCGGCAGGCATTCCTCAAAGCAGACGGGTATTTGTTGTCATTGTTGGCAATGAGAGTTGAAAGATGAATGATTATCTGGTCAATAAAGACAACCACCTCGTCTATTCGTGCACTGCCCTGACTCGATATCTGGAGGGTGATTTTGTAAAAAGGCTGAAGGACATCAACAAGATCTTTCGCCAAGTCAAGATTGTTCTGAGTGATTGAATATTGTTGATGAGGCCCATGTTGCTTATCTTTCTGCCAATCAAGACTTTGGGCAATTTTTTAGTGCACAAGGCTGTTGACATGAACAGCAAAAGAAAACTCACATTGCACTTGAACATCAAATGATACTGTTCAACTGCATCAAGGTCAAATTCCAGCAAGTCCTCACATCATGCTTGACATTGTGGGGCTTGATGCAGTTTTTCTCCTGACACAACTTCACAAAAAGTGCCTTTGAATTAGGTGACTTATTGAGTTTTTGTGCAATCCCTCAGAACTACAACAAAGTTTTTCAAGTAAGCTACAGATCATTGTTTCATTCAGGCTAAGAATGGAGGCATACCTTTGCAAGGGTTTTCATGCATGATTTGGAAGTGTAACAGTCTTCTTCATCCTCATTGCTGTAATTGTTCACATTGGTAGTCTCCAATTCTACCTCATCTTCGTCAATCAACCTGGATGCAAGGGTTCTATCCTCAACTGACTTGTTGCCATCATTTTCTTCATCTTCATTGCCAGAACCAACATCTATTTCTTTGCTCATGCTATACAATGTGGTGACCATCATCAAGAGAAAAGAAACATGAGAATCACTATCAATGCCATACCCTAGAATTTGCTCATCTGGATGCTCAAGATCATCTTCATCAGAGAATTGCAAGACTTCTTCATTGACTGATTTGCTGTTAGTTTTATTTTTGTTGTGGCTTCCAAACGGTTGCATTATAACCTGGGAAATCAAGTTTAAGATGTGTGTGAAACATCGAACCCAATTTATGTTGCCTTTGAATCAAGGCCACTTGAACTTTTTGATCTTGTTGATCATAGTCTTGTTGTTGGAAGCGTTGTCCGTAACAATACCACAGATCTGTGAAAAAAAAGGCAAATCAAAATCAAAAACTGGAAAAAATCAGAATGACAAAAGTGGTTACCTTGTTTTGAACCCCAAATTTCTCAACAACAATTCGCACTGTGTCAGCTAGATACAAACCTGTGTGTCGTGCGCTTAACGTCACAAAGTCCAGAGGGACGGCCTCCAGTTCAAAACTGCCTGTATTGTCCTCAACCAAGCGATATAGTACCGTTCCAAGAACATTATGGCCGTTTGGTGACTGCCAAGCATTGAGATCTAAATACATTGCTCCCTTATGTTTCTAATGGGCAAGCACCATGAAAAAACAATTGTCACTTGATATCAAGTGACATCCCGCCAACTCCAGCCAGCTATCCACAATCTGTCCAGACCTCTTCTTTTCCTAAAACTATATAGAATGAATTCTGCTCAGTTTCAATGAGAACTGATCTGTTTCATGGGGATCCCTGAACATTGGTACAATGGGAGCTGAGCAATGCCACAGTAAATGCCAAGCTCCTGGCCACCCTGAGCCCTGAACTGCACCAAAGTTGTCTATGAGCTGGACTGCTGAGCAGGCTGAGCTTAACTGCAGTGAGAGCTGAGCTGATGCTCATTTTTTGCTGAATTTTTTCAAAATGAACATCAAGAAGACCAAAATTCTATTAAGAGTAGGAATGGAGTAGCTTTGAAGCTGTAAACAAAGTTGAGTAATGTCACTTGATATCAAGTGACAATTGTTTTTTCATGGTGAAGAATCAATTAATATAAGTGGAAATTGAAAAATTTATGAGTGAAAAAACTCACCGCAAGGGATTTGATGAAAGTCTCTTGTACTGCAGAATATAAGAAGCTGATTTTGGCAGAAACAGCCCTCCAATTAGGCAGATTCTTCAAGACCTCCGGATGCAATATTGATCTGTGCGCTGGTTGCCCAAGAGCCAAAAATGGTTGAGCGCCCTCTGCGCACCATATCACACATAGCTGGAGCACCTGTGTGAATTGAAAATACAAATCAGCAGGGGGAAAGAGCAGTTTAGTTGGACTCACCTCACGCGGATTGATGTCTCCGGTACCCAAAACTCCAACGCAAGCCAATTTTTCAGTTCCCTCAACGTCTTGTTGTTTCTTAAGGAAAGCCGCTATGTGCTTGGAAAGGTTGGTTAGAGAGTTATCGTATGTGGGGCGGTGAATTTTAGTCCCGCAGCTATCATGTTGAAAAGAGTGGGTCAGTAAGAACATTTGAAAAAAGGGTTGGAGAGAAAGAAACAAAACTCACATTTTACAAGAGTACGCTATCATCTTTTGGCCGTTTTTGTCTAGCTGTTTGGATAGCTCTGGGCAATTGTAAGAGGCATAACACGAGCTTACTTGATTTCAATGCACTTTCAGTGCCCGTTCTGTGATAAAGAGAATAGGTTAGTCATTCAATTTTTCCAGTTGATCAATGCTGAGGATGATATTTTTCAGAGACTTACTCAGCTCTTGTTTGTCTGACAGCTCCTGCAACTTTGCGCCAGTCAATCCTTGCTGTTCTTCATCTTCAGAATTGTCTATAACCACGGTTCTTCTGGGTTGTTTTGTCTGGCGGCCAGTCCGTTCTTGAGATTGAGCAGCCCTATTGGACTCGGAGGTGTCAGGTGCTTGTGATTCCAATTCCTTGAGATGTTTCTTGTTGTTTGCTACCATGGTGGATGTGGATAGGGTAGTTTGGGAGGGAGTGGGTGCCTGGTGATGTGTACTAGGCCTAGGGGCCAACTGATATCCCAATATCCAGATATCCAGCAAGCCCGTCCAGAATCAGAGATCTAGACCGTGGGACCCGTGAGACCAAGGTGGCATTTGATTCCTCCCCCGCAAACTCAGCCATCTGGGCACTGTAAAAGATGGGGAGTACCCGGACAGGTACCGGCCACCATCTCCACCAAAATTCTGGGCACATGCACCCGCACCCGGCACCTGCAGGCGGGTACCTGTTTGAGGAAAGGGGTACCTCCCAACGGGTACCGGGTACCCGCAAACAAGTACCTGTTTGCCATCTCTACATTGGTCTTGGCTCCTGCCGCCAATGGTCCTAGCTACTGGGGCCAATGGTCCCACCTGATCAAACCAAGGTTCTCATCTGCTGAGATCAACATCTCCACCTAGGGAAGAGGTTTTACATGACTTTAAAACAGGCTAAAAGATTTTGTAGTAGGAAAAAATGATTTTTTAATTATAACTTGTGATTGAATACATATTACATGATCAAAATTAGAACTTATTTCCTGGGACACTATTAATAATTGATTTTGATTTCTAGTTTTATGGCACAAAGGGTTCAAGAGATATTTTTATGGCTTAAATGATTCAGGAGATATGGCCACAAGTGTAAGAGCCAGTTAGGCTCTTCACTATTCTCTTACGGAGGACGGATGGCTAGACAAGACTTTTAGTCTTGGAGAGAATTCTAGAACCAAACGTAGTGGAATTGCTAGCGCGGTAGATGGATCAGGTCAGTTCTCTCTATATACAAGCTTTTCAGAGAAGAAAGGAAAGAGGAAACAACAAGGGAAAGGAATGAGATGAATGAAAGCGGAGAATGAAGAAAAAGGTCGGCTTACCTAGCGCGGTAGATGGATCAGGTCAGTTCTCTACCAAGCTAGGAAGGGGCAGGAGCATGAGGACTAAGTAAACCATAATTATATAATGGGTCTTGTGAAAGTGAGTGGAGCGGGGTTTCACAGTCTCCCCCCCCTATAAGAGTGAGCTAGGAGGTGAATGAGGAGCTGTAAATGAGACGACAAACAAGGGTGAGATGAGGAAGTGAGAAGAAGCGAGGAAGGAACAAGGGGGAGCGGAAAGGGGGAAGAAAAGAAAACAGGGGAAGGTAGGGGAGGGGAGGGAAAGTAGGAGGAAACGGAACAAGGGGGGAAAACAAAAGGAAGGAAAAGGCAGGGGAGTGGTCAGATGTGATCCTGAAACATGTTGCTGTCCTTCAATCTGAAATGAGGGCCGGATGTTGCCGTCTGTCCAATGTCTGCCACAAGAACTGTAGGGGGAAGGCGCAAAAGCGGTGCTCACAACGTGGCCGAGGTAATGTTTTATGGACAGTGGCGTATCACGCTTGGAGGTGCACATTGGGAGGAACTTGCTTTTGTGGTTCCACCAACGCGTCCTCTTCTCCCGTGCAGTACGGTTTCAGTTTCAAGATATGAAGCGTTGGATGCCATTTGTCTCTGTCCGGGAGGTCTAGCGTCACACTTTGGCCGTCATTGAAGACCTTAATGACGCGGTAGGGTCCTTCAAATTGTTCTTTCAACTTGTTGGTCCCACCTTGATGCTTTCCCCGCCAGTCAGCCGAGTTCAGGAGGACCCATGAATCCTCCTTGATGGGTGGGGTGCAGCGCCTGTGTTTGTTGTGTTGCAAGGCTTGACAAATGCGGCTGGCTATAAGCGTGTCCCTGGCGTTGAGCCATGAACCCTCTTGTTGCTTGAGCCAGGCAGTCAGCGCCGGCGGGTCTGCGATTGAACCCGCAGCGGATGGGAAGAGGTTGCTCCTCCGCCCAAAAATCAGGTCGAATGGGGATGCGCCCGTTGCTACATTGATAGCCAAGTTGATGGCGGATTCAACGGCCAGGAGGGCTTCCAGCCAACGTGTCTGTCGCTTTGCCGTGAATGTTCAGAGGACTTGGCCAACTGTCTTGTTGGTGCGTTCGCTTTGGCCGTCTGCTTGAGGGTGGAAGGCGGATGACATATGGACGGTTGTGCCGATTTTGGACATGAGACATTTCCAGAATTTAGATGACCAGATTTTGTCTTGGTCCCCGAGGATTGTCCTTGGGGCCCCGAAGATACCAAGCCAGCCCGAGAAGAATTGGCTGGCTGTTTTTTCAGCGGAATCGGATTGGAGGCCGGGAATGATCCGGGTAAACCCCAAGAGGCAGCATGTACATGTTAGGATCATGTCATAGCTACCGGAGGACTTGAGCGGTCCTACAAAATTGATGGAGAGGTCTTGGAGCGGGACACGAGGAAACGACGGAGTGAGCATGTGCCCCGGGAGGCCGTGGTGGTAGCCTTGGTGCGCTGGCAGGTGTTGCAGTTTTGGACGAATAGAGCGATCTCCTTGGCCATCTGGGGCCAGAAGAAATCCCGTCACAACTCCGTTACTGTCTTCAGATAACCCAGATGACCTAGCCGTTGATGGGCTTCATGGATGAGATTTTGTTGTAGGATCGGGATGGCTGGGATGACAAGCCTCCCATCAACAAATAACAAGTCATCCTGTTCCACGCAATCCCTATGGAGGGGGAGGGCTTTGCAGAGAGACACGCAGAAGGGATCTGACGTGTACCCCTCCCGAACCTGTGCCGTCAGCGCCGACGAGAGTGAAGATCCGAGTTTTGCCAGCGCTGCTACACAGGCAACGTCAGTTGGGCTGATATTGTCGTCCCAGTCAGAAGTTAATCGCAAGAGGGCATCGGCTAAGGAATTGTCCTCACCGCGGATGTATTCGAAGTTGAGATTGAAATGCGCTGGGATTTCTGTCCAGCAAGCCTGGCGGCGGCTGAGGTTGCATTGCCTGAGGAGGTGGACAAGGGAGTGATGGTCCGTTAAAACGTTGACCTTCATTCCCAACAGGAGCATCTTCCACTTTTGTAGTGCGTGGATGACTGCAAGGAGCTCCTGTTCATGGACCGGGTAGTTGCGCTTGTCAGATGTCATCTGATGGGACTCGTACGCTATGGGATTGGCAATCTTACAATCCTTGCCTTGGAACAGCGCGGCACCTAGTCCTGAGCCACTAGCGTTGGTGAAGAGCCAGAGTGGATCCTCCGACTTGAAATTGATGTTCTTGAGGCAGGGGAGTGACGTCATGATCCGTTTAATGTTCAGGAAGGCTTTTTCTTTGGCGTCGCACCATTTGAACTGGCGGGGGTCAAGTTTTGTGCTGGTGAGAGGTGTCAGGGTCCCCACGTATTTTTGGAGGCCCCAGATGAACTTCTTCATCCACTGCAAGGTGCCAAGGAACTTTTTGACATCACAGGGAGATTTCGGGGTTGGCCAGTCCTGGACTTGCGCAATTTTCTCCCCGTTGGAGCGGATGCCGTCCTGAGAAATCCAGTGTCCCAGGAATTTGACTTCCCGCCGGAATAGGTTGTTCTTCTTGGGACTGCAGTACAAGTTGGCCGCCCGTAGACGGTCCAGTACAAGGCGGACATGAGTGTCGTGGTCAGTCACATCATCGGAGAACACCACAATATCATCAAGGTAGACTACACAGATAACATTGATGAGCTCACGCAGGGCCTCTTCTAGGCGGGCTTGGTGGGTTGCCGGGGCGTTTGTCAGCCCCATTGGCATGACAAACCACTCCATAAGTCCCCAGGGCGTTTTGACAGCCGTGAGTGGAATATCCTCTTCCCTCATACGAGTCTGGAAGAAGGCATGAATTGGTCTGGTCTAGGATGGAAAAAATACTTTCCGTTGCCACCAGCCGGACGAGCTTGTCAATGTTTGGGAGTGGTGACCAATTGCGCACCTTGAATCTATTCAGTGTGCGGTAATCACACACCCACCTCGGGAGGGCCGTAGGGTCCTTCTTTGGGATTATCATTGAGGGTGAGGCGTACTGACTAGTCAATCAACGGATGCGACCCGCGGCCTTGTGCTGGTCAATCAGTTGGCCCCACGCCTTGAGATGTTTCTGGGGATAAGGGTACTGTCGCTTGTTGATCACAGCATCCGGGTCGGTTAGGATGATCTTGTGCCTCACGCGTGACAATTTGTTTTGGAGTTTTTCCGGGAAGGAGCCGTCCCAAAAGAGTCTTTCCGCCTCGGCCTCCTCCAAGACCGCGGGAATATCTGCTTGGAAGAGATCACAATAGTCGGTGAGGGCTTTCTTCTCCACAGTCACCCAATTTGGGTCGCGGTCCTCTGATAACAATGAAAGTTCATGTATTGCATTGGTGGATGTTTGTGGGGGATGACAAGAGCGGTAATCTAATAACTTGATGCCGGATTTGGCGCATTGGACATGACGAGATGGAATGGAGACAATGAGCTGGAATTTAGACAGAAAAGGGGTCCCCAGGATAAGATCATATCCTCCCCCAATGGGCCCAATCCGGAATGGGACGCGATCAAAGGTCAGGTGGGAGCGTGGGTTGGCGAGATCAATCAGGGTGTAGTCCTTGAGGATGAACGGGGGGTGGAGCTGTTGTCTAGGGCCAAGCGGATGGTCGTTGGGTGGCGTAGGGGTGTCCATGAGGCTCCCAGGTTGTCCACTGTGGATTCCCGGATGAGGTTAATCTCGGCCCCTGTGTCAATAAGCCCCCGTAAGTGCTTGTCACTGCACAGCAGGTCAACAACAATCCTCTTAGGTGTCCGTGACACACACCTTTCCTCTGCCGTAAGGCGTAACTCTTTGTCAATGGCTGCAATGGCCGCGATGGAGGCTGTGTTGAGTTCCGGGAATAGATTTTCCTCCTCAACAGCAGCGACGGCGGTGGTACGGTTGTTTGGTCTCCCCGCTGGAGGGTTGGTGGCCCTTCCGGGGCCGCCACTTGCTGAGCTCCAAGGCTTTGGGACCTTGTAGTTGGCCGGTTTGGATGGCGTCTGGAAGGAATTGGGGATCTTGACGTAATTGCAGTCGCATGGTCCGGGACACGTGCCAGGGGCGTTACCACACGTCTTCTTACAGAAGTGGGACTGTCCCTGTGAATCAAGGAAGGAGTGGATGCGCCAGATTTTCTGTTCTTTGGGCGCCGGGGTGGTTGTGGCGGAAACCAATGATCCCGTTGGTCGTGATCTGGGAGTCAAACGCTTTGGCAGACCGTCGTAGAATTCCACAACCTGCTGTTTGAAGGCACTGTAGGTGAACGGGGTCGCTCTGAGCAGTTGGTGGTTGGTAATCAGGGCCCGTAGTTCCGGCATCACTCCAAAGGACACCCACTCCGCTAAGTCAAAGTCGGATACGGTCACGGAGTCAAAGTTGACCATGCTTTGAAGCGTGCGAGCTTGGTTGCTGTAGACAATGAAAGTCTCGGAGTCCGTGAGACGCAGTTCATGGATTTTTTGGCGTAGGGTGGTGCGCCACAGCGGGGGCAGGGCGAAGTTGAACATTGCCTTTTTGAAGCCGTCCCAGCTGCCCAAGACCAGATTGTTGATCAATCTGGCGTAGCAAGCGAGCGTGTTGGTCTCCCGGATCAGTGATCCAGCAATGCGTATTTTGTCCGCATTGTGCCGGACGTCCTTTGTGGCAAAGAAAATTTGGAGCCCATGGATCCACTTGAGAAACGGCTTGATTGCCTGGAATGGTCCGTTGAACAAGGGACCATCCGAGGTCTTGAAACGTTGTAGGTCGATACGGTCGGTCTTGGGTCGCAAGGGTGCGGGTGGTGCTTTGGTTTTGAGGGAGAGGGCAATGAGCGTTTCCTTGAGGCGCGCAATGCGTGCGGCGCTAGCCTCCCGCTCTACTTGGGCCTGTACAATACTGGCGTGTTGTGCCGACATCAGCAGGCGGAGGTAGTTGTTGGTGGATAATCCCTCAGAGGCGTCCCCTGTCTCCTCCCTGGCTTTCTGGGAAGTACCGGGGGGGTGTCCCCATCTGCGGCTCCGGGTCGTTGGATCTTGATCTCAGGGATTGTGGTGGACATCTCAGGCGGCGTGCTGTTGGAACGCGCAGCGCCTGAGGGTGCAGGTGACGGAGTGTGAGAGCGGGGGTCCCTCAAAACTTCGACGGATCGTGTTGGGGAGGGGGGGCCTGCTGGAATTGAAGGTGCTGGGGAATACGCTTGGGTGGGGTAGGGTGGTCGGGGAGGGGTGTTTGCGATGGCTGCTTGCTCCACGGCGGTCCTAGCGGCTATTCGCGCTTGTCGGGCGGCTAAAGCCTCTTGGCGGTGACGCTCAAGATTATCAAGCTGGCGTTGTTGGCGGCGCGCAAGGTGACCTGCTCGCAAGATGGCTTCGGGGTCAGGGACAATGGTGTGGATGTCGTCTCCTGCTTGTCGGCGAGTTGTCATAGACTAGTTGACCAAAAAAAGGAGGATGTAACGGAGATCGGAGCGGAGAGGTCAGAACGGACAGAGAGGTCGGAACGGAATGGGCGGTTTGGTTTGGTGGTTCAAGAAAAAAAAAGTGTAAGAGCCAGTTAGGCTCTTCACTATTCTCTTACGGAAGACGGATGGCTAGACAAGACTTTTAGTCTTGGAGAGAATTCTAGAACCAAACGTAGTGGAATTGCTAGCGCGGTAGATGGATCAGGTCAGTTCTCTCTATATAAAAGCTTTTCAGAGAAGAAAGGAAAGAGGAAACAACAAGGGAAAGGAATGAGATGAATGAAAGCGGAGAATGAAGAAAAGGGTTGGCTTACCTAGCGCAGTAGATGGATCAGGTCAGTTCTCCACCAAGCTAGGAAGGGGCGGGAGCATGAGGACTAAGTAAACCATGATTATGTAATGGGTCTTGTGAAAGTGAGTGGAGCGGGGTTTCACAACAAGGGGGTTTGTGCACAAGATGAAGTAGGAAAAATAGATCTTCTTACAATTTTTTATCTTATGGATATTATCCAATGGAAATTGGAAGTACCCGTCACATGGAAATGGCTTGTGCCGGTCAAGTTCAACAGTGGTTGAACAGTTGTTTCAGTATTGAACATAACCACATGCCACTTTCAATTCACTCACATAGCCATAAATGTGGCATATGTTCATATTTAATAGTGGTTGCACTATTGAACATGACCACATACATTAAAGTGAATAATTCTATGCAAGTTATTCCAAAACATGGATTGTTTTTCAACAATGTTTGAAATGAATAATCCCTTCTTTGGAATCACTCACATAGCATCTTCAGCATGAAAGTGACACGTGTTTGTGTTGAATGGGGGTAGAACCACCAACACAACCAATATTACTATCAAAGGCAACACAACCACATGTTACTTTCAAGTGCAACACAACACTGCCAGAAAACTAACCTTGGATGGCTACATCCGATTTTATATCGGAAGTGGCCATCTGAGGCAAACTCGGTGTTAGACCAACCAATGCAATCCCTCAACCAATTCAAAATCGGTTGAGGACTTCCGATGAAATCTTGGTCGAGGTCTCAACTCAGAGAAATTGTCTCCTCGGTTGACACCCAAGCGATGCAGCCTCGGGTGCCAGAGACCAAGGCACCATCCATTGGTTTGAAAATCACAAATTCAATCTTGAATCGGTGATTTTTGAACCGATTGAACTATTCCATTGGTTGACATCAACCAATGGAATGTGTAATTCCATTGGTTGATGTCAACCAATGAAATAATTACATTGGTTGACATCAACCAATAAGAAATGCCGGTAGCTGCGGGCAACTCTAGCTCGCCGAGCTGGTACATCAAGTGAAAGTCTTTACCAGCTCAGCGAGCAGGTAGGGATGCCCACTGAGCTGATAGAGACTATGCTTGGCAAGCAGGAAGATCTGCCCGCCGAGCTGGTGCGGTAGCCTGTACCGGCTTGGCTGGCAGGTCAACCTGCTTGCTGAGCTGGTACAGTCCGTACCGGCTTGGCTGCCCGGTCAACCTGCCTGGTGAGCTGGTCAGCTCTGCTGGCTGGTCAACCTGCCCGCTGAGCTGGTACAATCTGTATGTACCAGCTCGGCGAGCAGGTTAACTTGCCCGCTGAGCTGGTACCCACTAGGGGGTTTCAGACTAGAGCCTGGAGCTCTTGCAGGTCCAAAACTGCAGGACGTACAGTTTTTTTTCTTCCTCTGCCAAAATGGGACCTGCGTGGCCTGCAGGTCTGAACAACCCAACTTACTCGACCCGGCTCCAGGAGTCCAGGAGAGAGCATTCCAGGACTCTGAGCCAAGGTTTCATCCCATAATCCCATAGTTGTCGGGGATCTTACACCAATGACTTAGCAAGATCTCTCTAAGTCATTTGGGGGGTCATGGTGTGGTAACACGTTTCATAAGACGGCACAAATCGGCGCCAATGAGAGTCCGACTCCTTAAACAAGTTGGATGCTCCCAAGAAGGTAACAACCATCCAAGCCTTTTGTCGCTCCGCCACCTGTGCTCGCTCCGCCACCTACCTGCTGCTTCGCCGCCTGCCTGCCGCTCCTGTCGACGTTGTTGTTTGCCTGTCTGTTGCTCCACCCGCTGCTGTGCCGTGCGCCAATACAAATTCCAAAAAACACACAAACACACACCCAAATTAGAAACATCATAGTCCTCACATCCAAAAGAAAGAAGCTAATCAACTCGTTAGAGGAATCCATTCAAGATGATATGATGAAATTAGCCGTGAACTTGGCCTTAGATGATGGGGAGTACAATCTTGAATCATCAGATGACAAGAATGGTGAAAATGAAATGATCATGAATGACATTGAAGACAAATCAAGGGAACTTAAGGCCATCTTGGCTAAGCGTTATCTCAATTCACGTTCAAAGATTGAGAAGGCCCCCCCAATCAGTGAATTTCTGTTGACCCGCCTTGAAGATAAAAGATTCAAGCAACAGTTCAGAATGCACCAAGATTCTTTTGTGAATCTATGTGACCTTGTCTCAACCAACCCAGTCTTTCATAATAACTCAAACTGCCCACAAGGACCAGTAGCTGATCAGATGATGGTTGCGCTTCGGAGGCTTGGCTGCTTTGGGAACGGAGCGTCTGTGGGGATGATAGCTACTTTTTTTGGTATTGGAGAAGGAACTGTAGAGGTTTATACCAACCGGTGTCTAATGGCTATCTTAGCATTGCAAGCGCAAGAGAAATTACTTGCTTGGCCAACTTCAGAATCCCGTGCAGAGCTTCAAAAAGATTTCGAGGATCTTGGTTTTGACAATTGTGTAGGGTTTATTGATGATACTCTGATAATTGTACAAGACTGTCCCCAACATGATGGACCCAATTACTACAATCGCAAAGGCTCATATGGAATCACAACTCTTCTCATCTGTGACCTGAATAAAAGAATCCATTACGTCTATACTGGTTGGCCTGGATGCTCTCACGATCAGCGTCTCATTTCCAACTGTTCCTTGACTCATTCCCCCGACAAATTCTTCTCCGCTGGACAGTATGTGTTGGCAGACTCAGCATTTGTCCCCACGGCCAACGTTGTTCCAGCCTTTACGAGGCAAAGGAACAGAGTTCTCACTCAAGAGGAGATGGACTTCAACAAGCATCTTTCCAGCGTACAAGTCATCATTGAAAACTGTATTGGCCTCTTGAAGAACCAATTCCAAAGCTTAAAGGGACTCCGATTGAGGGTATCTTTGGAGAAGGATATGACAAGAGCCAATTCATGGATCATGGTGTGTGCATTTCATTTCATTGATGATCAAATTGAGGTTGACTTTTATTATCTCTAGGCATGTGTGATCCTACACAACTATTTGAATAAGAGAGATGATTTGGACTTTGAGGATGCAGACGAGGTCAATGAAACCGATGACACCAATGGAACGCTTGAAAATATAGAACCGGTAAATGCCGGTAGCGTTGTAGGGATAAAAAAGAGAAAACAATTAGTGATGGAGCGTGCTTTGGCTTTTAGGGAGAGGGAATGACATTGCTCAAGGTTCCAGCCGACTTCAACTAAATCTACTAAAATTCTTGATCTGAAAAAACAGCTGCACCATATGCCCGGCTGTCCTCCAAAGTCTTGTAAACAAGAGGATCTGTTATCTCTTTTTTTATATCTTCAGCAATAAGCCCCATGGCTGTCTCTGGTACCAGGACCTTTCGCAATAAGTAGTCGGGAGACAGTGGTTGCGCCAACTGAGTAGTTGCATCAATGTTTTTTGGGCAAAGGAACATGCCACAAAGGGTCCAGTATATGACCTCGAATCCCTTCACCCCATAGCTAGGAAGGTCAAAATGCAATTGCAACTCAGCCTTTGTCTTATAAGCAGTGAGACAAGGATGTTGATTAATGGTACGTACTAGCCTGGCTGCTCAACATGGAAAGAATTGATGTCATAAAAGACACTCTTGGCCTTTTGTGGACCAAGTAATTCCCAATCCTTGAGAGCTTGATCCAAAAAGACCAAATGCGTAGTTTTCTGGCTAACGGACAAGAGATAGTATTGGAGGCCCTTTACTCGCCTTGAAACCAGGTTCATTTGCATCAGTTAATTGGCTGATAGATATACAAGTAACATTGAAAGTCATACATTCCAAGGCTATCAAAGTCAATCTTGCTTGGCCAGCCTTTCTCAAGGCCCGTGGGTATCAAGTTGCACTCCGCACGATGCAACTGACAGAATTCAGCAGTTATAGAAAACTGAAAGATACGCCACAAGGGCGGGGTGAGCTACATGACAGTCGGTAGATAGAAGCAAGTCCATCAAATCAAACTCACAGGAAGGTATAGAGCATCAGGATTTGATTGTTCCAATCGTCGGACTGTCTGAGGGTTGCGCTTGAGCATTGCTCTGAGCGAGATCAGTTTCATTGAGGGCTTGGCCGGGAATTCATCATCACAGAACGGACACATATCTGATTGAGGTGCAAAAGGGTCAGCATTCATCCACGGTTCCAAAAGACTAAAGCATGGTTGGGGATACACACCAAGGTGAGCCCGTCTTGCAAAGGCTTCTGGCAGCTCAGGAGCATGGAGAGGTTTGATCTTGACAAGTGAGGTACCAAACATTGGTGTGTTTTGGTCCTGCAATGATAGCCCGTGTGCTGATAATGTTGCCTTCATGTCGTTCAGGATATCTACGCGGGGTGACAACAGCGGTTGGTTGACAAGAGGGCCATCAACTATTCTTCCTTGCTTGTTGGGGTTGGTCCCTTCGTTTTCCTGAGGATTGCTATGATTGGGCACATCTGGCTGAAGGTCTGAATGATCAGGTTGTTCAATCCGAGATGCTTTTTGGGCGGTGGGGGTGCCTTGCTTGGCCAACGAAGGGGGTTGCACTTGTGAGCTACCTCTTTTTCGGTCTTTCTTGGCTTTCTTCTTTCTTATGATTGGATCGGGATTGAACTTGAATTTACACTTCAAATGTTCAAGCAATCCCATGATTGGGTTGCAAGTAGCGAAGCAGAATTTTTGGATGGGGAGAAAATACAAACACAAATGACTGTCGGGAGGAAACTTGACACAGATTCCAAATGAAGCCTGTATTGGCTGTACAGTTGCTGGTTTTGCGACTAGTCCACAGACCTGTTAATTTCTTATTGAGACTAATCTGAGGATACTTATTTCCATTTAAAGATCAATGAAATCACATCGCAGGGCAATATGTTTTTGGGGGGTGACAAGCTAATAGCGGATGAAGAGTGGGGATGACAAGCTAAGAATGGTCAAGAAGCTCCAATGGAAAGCTAAAATGGGTTGACAAGCTAATAAAAGAGGACAGGGGTCTATGGGTATTGAGCACGGAGGATGAAGGAGGTGAGTGGAACAGATCAGAACCGGAGCTGGAGCCTATAAGTCGCCTATAAGTCTACACCCAACGAGCTGAAGTTGGCTTCTTCCTTGTCCGAGGAGGAGTTGGAGGAGGAGTCGCCATATGCTTGCTTGCTGCTGCCCTTGCCTCAAGAAAACTGGTCAGCTAAGAGTCGCTCAATCTCATCATTTGAGTGACCAAGAGCTTGGAGCTCCTTCATAAAACCAAGCCTGGCGCGAAACTCTTCCATTTCAGCTTTACAAACCTTCAGCTGAGCTTCCATCTCAATCACTCAGAGCTTCCTCTTCTCGAGTTCGTGTAGTTTTTTTCGCGCTTCACCCGTTCTTTGAGAAACTTCATCCGGAATTTGTGGCCCTCGGATAGGACCTTGTCCAACCCACGAGGATCGCTAGCTGAGGGACAGGACATGGAATTCAAGATTAGACCAATCATAAATTAATATCTTATTAACACAGAGGCCCACCTCTTGAAGGGTGTCTCTTCATGCCCGGGGTCGCAGGACGCACAATCACACAGCTAGCAGCCGCTGATTCATCTGGTTTGACATTCCTGTCGTTGTCCTGGGAATTGGCTGGCGGATTGGATTGCGCAAGCAGATCTGGGACCGAAGTGTCAGTGGATTCTCTAATCACAGGAGGGTTGGCGCACGTCCGTTGACCCATGATTGGGTTGAGCTCATCTCAAAACCTGCATCGCTTGTTCAATGCATCTGCAATGAATGAATCAGCAAGCAGCTCATTTGTCTAAATGGAGGAGAGTTGAAGACACTGCTTACCTTGTAATTTGGTAGTCCCATTTGCAATATCCTTGTCCCTGAGACCAGCACCAGTGCCGCGGAGGAAGTCGCATGCCTTGCCGTGAGAGACCGTGAGTTCCTTGACCTTCGTCTGGATACCTTTTGCATCGCGATGGGTTATGCCGGCGTTTCTCATCTCGAGGAGGATTTTGTTGGCAAGGGAGGTCTTGGTAGCACCACCCTTGTTATCTCCTTGCCAGCGTTCGTAGTTACCTTCGACCGCCAACCAGTCAAGTAGGATCCGATAGCTGTTCTGGCCATCCCGGCCGTCCTTATCCCATGCCACCGCGGCCTTGTTTTGCTTTGCGCCAGAACTCGTAGTGGAATTGGCAGCGGGGGCTGTAGAGCTGGGGGTGGCTGTTGCTGCGCGAGGAGCCATTGGTTGGTGGATGGTTGGGTTTGTGTGGGCGGGTGGAGAGCAGAAGCCTGAGGAAGCGTGATCTCGGGGATGAAACCGGCGGTGAAAAAATGTAGACGGGCTGGTGAGTGGTCCCCCGAGCGTGTGGCAGAAACAAATTGCACCTGGTTTCTGCCACACTTCCTGGGACCTGGACCTGCCGTCCTGGAGGGGTTTGGGAAGAAGGTCTGCAGGTCCGCAGGTCCGAATTTCCAGGACCAAACATTTCCTGATATTTGGGACCTGGACCTTGTCCAGGTCTAGTCTGAAACCCCCTACTCGGCGAGCAGGTTAACCTGCCAGCTGAGCTGGCGCCAGCTTGGCGAGCAGGTTAACCTGCCAGCTGAGCTGGTACCGGCTCGGCGAGCAGGTTACCCTGCCAGCTGAGCTGGTGCCAGCTCGGCGAGCAGGTTAACCTGCCAGCTGAGCTGGTACCAGCTCGGCGAGCAGGTTAACCTGCCAGCTGAGCTGGTACCGGCTCGGCGAGCAGGTTAACCTGCCAGCTAAGCTGGTACCAGCTCGGCGAGCAGGTTAACCTGCCAGCTAAGCTGGTACCAGCTTGGCGAGCAGGTTAACCTGCCAGCTAAGCTGGTACCAGCTTGGCGAGCAGGTTAACCTGCCAGCTAAGCTGGTACCAGCTTGGCGAGCAGGTTAACCTGCCAGCTGAGCTGGTACCAGCTCGGCGAGCAGGTTAACCTGCCAGCTGAGCTGATACCAGCTTGGCGAGCAGGGTAACCTAACAGCTGGGCTGGTACCAGCTCGGCAAGCCAGCTGGCAGGCTAACCTGCTCGCCGAGCTGGCACCAGCTCAGCTGGCAGGTTAACTTGCTTGCCAGGCTGGTACCAGCCCAGCTGGCAGGTTGACCTGATCGACGAGTTGGTATATACCAGCCCAGCTGGAACTGCTTGCCAAGCTTGGTACCAGCTAGGCGAGCAGGTTGACCTGCCAGCCGAGCTGGTACATACAGAGTACCAGCTAAGCGGGCAGGTTGACCTGCCAGCGGAGCTGGTACAACTTTACCAGCTCACCAGGCAGGTTGACCGGGAAGCCAAGCTGGTACGGACTGAACCAGTCCACCAAGCAGGGTGCCCTGCCAGCCGAGCCGGTACAGACTCCCCCACCAGCTCAGCGGGCATCCCACCTGCTCGCCGAGCGGGTTCAGATTTGATCCACCAGCTCGGCGAGCTAAAGATGCCCGCAGCTACCGGCATTTCTAATTGGTTGATGTCAACCGATGGAATTATTTCATTGGTTGACCGATGGAATTTTTTCATCGGTTGACATCAACCAATGGAATTACTTAATCCATCGGTTGATGTCAACCGATGGAATATTTCCATCAGTTTGAAAATCACAGATTCAAGATTGAATCGGTGATTTTCAAACCGATGGATGGTGCCTCGGTCTCTGGCACCCGAGGCTGCATTGCTCGGGTGTCAACCGAGGAAACAATTTCCCTTGGTTGACACCTCAACCAAGATCTCATCGGAAGTCCTCAACCGATTTTGAATCGGTTGAGGGGTTGCATCGGTTGGTCCAACACCGAGTTTGCCTCGGATGGCCACTTCCGATATAAAATCGGATGTAGCCATCCAAGGTTAGTTTTCTGGCAGTGCAACCACATATTACTTTCAAGTGCAACACAACCATATATTACTTTCAAGTGAAGGGTGCATGGGTATGCAAGGGTACTATGTGAGTGGTTCCAAATCATGGATTATTCTTCAATAAGTTTATGAATAGAAATACATGGCTTGGAATCACTTAAAAAGCATCATTCACTTGAATGTGGTATATGGCCATGCTGAGTAGTGTAACCACCATTGAACATGACCACATAGCACTTTCAATTGGACTGTGCTATATAAGTCATTCCAAATAATGGAAAATTGTTTACTAGCATTCTTGAAAAAGAAATTCTTTGGAATCAATCATTGTGTTGAAACTTGACATAAGCGCTACCAATCTTCGCCTGTGAACCCGCGGTGAAATCCATTCAAACCTAATTGTCAAACCTAATCTAATGATCATCACTTCTCCACTCACCTCACCCACGTCTCTTCTTGCTCTTCCTTACTCCTCTGTCTCCATCCTTTTTACTCCTCCGCCTCATCACTCCAACTCCTTTGCTGCTCAACCTTGTTTGATCATTCCTTTCCATTTACTTCACCCTTGTTCAACCTCACTCAATCATCCCCTTCTGTTCCTCCACCTTCATTGACCTCGCTCAATATCACTCTGGATGTCTTGTCCTCATCTAACTTGGTGAGAATTGCAATCAAGCATTTCCTCAATCTGGCTCTCCTTTTCTTCTCTTTTCTTCCTCTATTTCTTTCTTCCTATCTTCTTCTGATCTCATACTAACTTCATTTCTTTCATAGTCCTGTGTCCTGTGTGTTCTGTCGTGTCTCTTTTCCTTATAGTTGTCTGACAGTAGTCCTTTGAATTAACTAGGGTACGCTTTTGATCATCTCATGCTCATTCATCTTCTCATTTTTGTATTTCCTTTTTCTAGTCTCTAGTTTTCATGTTTTATAGCAATCAATCCCAGATTCATTACATTGCACTCTTCACTTGAAAGTGGTATGTGGTCATGTTCAGTACTGTGACCATGACCAATTTTGTAATTACTATTGAACATGATCACATAACACTTTCAAGTGGAGGGTGCTATGTAAGTGATTCCAACAAATGGTTTTTTTTTTCTTTATAACAAAGTTTTGAAAATAATCCATCATTTTGTATTATTCACATGCAACTCTTCACTTGAAAGTGGTGTCTAATCATGTTCAATAGTGCAACCACTGGCAAATGTCACATTCATGTGAGGGATGCTACATGAGTAATTCCAAAGCATATATTATCCTTTCATGATGTTTTCAATGAAAAATCAATCATACAAAATAATTCAATCATCTTCCTTTTGATAAAAAGTTTATGCTCAAATTCAGCCTTTCTCATCCATTTTTATTGCCCAGATTTACTCACAACCAAACCTTCCAGGTCACTTTTACAGAATTGCTAAGAATTTTCAATCAATCATGATTAGTATTGAAAAAAATACTCTCTCATTTTCATCATATAATTACATGATTTGATCAAAAAGCTGTGAGCAAATCAATTCCTCCTACTCAAGCAGTTGTTTGCCTAAAAGTAAACCAATCATGGCCATATCTCCCAATTCCTCTGTGAAATATAGCTATGAATGGTAATTCACATGTATTTATATGGTTTACCAAAAATTAATCTCCTGTTTCCATTGGATAATATTCATAAAATAAAAAGTTGTAAGAAGATCTGTTTTTCCTACTTCATCTTGTGCTCAAACCCCCTTGTGGCCATATCTCCTGAATCATTTAAGCCATAAAAATATCTCCTGAACCCTTTGTGCCATAAAACTAGAAATCAAAATCAATTATTAATAGTGTCCCAGGAAATAAGTTCTAATTTTGATCATGTAATATGTATTCAATCACAAGTTATGATTAAAAAATCATTTTTTCCTACTACGACATCTTTTAGCCTGTTTTACAGTCATGTAAAACCTCCTCCCTAGGTGGAGATGTTGATCTCAGCAGATGAGAACCTTGGTTTGAGCAGGTGGGACCATTGGCCCCAGTGGCTAGGACCATTGGCGGCAGGAGCCAAGACCAATGGTCCAGAAGCTGGAGCTGTTGGTCTTGGTTCCAGCAACTGCCTGCAGTCTTTGGCCTCATCTGGAGCTGTCGGTCTCAGCAACTGATGCCAATGCTCCCAACAGCTGCAGCTGTTGGTCTCAGCAACTGAGACCAATAGTTCCAGCTGCTGGAGCTGTTGGTCTCAGAAGCTGAGACTGATGCTCCCAACAGCTGGAGATGTTGGTCTCAGCAAGTGAGACCAATGGTTCCAGCTTCTGGAGCCGTTGGTCTTAGAAACTGAGACTGATGCTCCCAACAGCTGGAGCTGTCAGTCTCAGCAAGTGAGACCAATGGTTCCAGCTGCTGGAACCGTCGGTCTCGGAAACTGAGACCGATGCAGATTCCAGCGGCTGAAGCCGTCGGTCTCAACAAGTGAGACCGATGCTCTCAGCTGCTGGAGCCGTCGGTCTCAACAAGCGAGGCCAATGCTTCCAGTGGCTGGAGCTGTCGGCTTTGACAGTCTGGTTGGTCTCGGGCCTCGGCGACTGTATTTACATATTTATGTATGTACATCAACACATATGTTTTTTTTCGGCGGGGATGGGTCGAAATACTTTGGCAGGGGTTTCTGAGGGTGCGTACCATAGGTTGTGAGAAATCGATTCTCGCGCGAATTTTGATTTTTTTTTGTGAGAATCGATTCTGGGCCAGAATCGCGTACCATTGGCATCAGTTTCTTGAGGAACCCGAGGAGCAATTCTGGCCAAGAATCAAGCGTTCGGAGAAACAGGGGTTGACCCGTTTCTTGCTACTCCGGCAGATCGTTCCGGGCCAGTCCTCAGCTCCTACACAACTATGGCCGAGCCACACATGGACCCAGCTATATTCTTTTCTGATCACATCTCTACTGAAAACAACAAGCCGCCACCAAAGATGATCTCGGCCACCACCCAACCTGCAGTTATCAAACCAGTGACAAAAAGAATATAAAAAAAGAAAATTGGTCAGATGGATGAAGCTCTCCTCTGACGGATGTAGTACATCGGTCAGAAGGAGGAAGCTGAGAGCTCTCCGCTGACCAATGTACTGCATCGGTCAGAGGAGAGCTTCCTCCTTTTGACCAATGCAGTACATCGGTCGCTGAACGATGCAGTACATCGGTCGCTGAACGATGTGCTGCATCGTTTGCTGACCGATGTGCTGCATCGGTCAGAAGGAGGAAGCTCTCCACTGACCGATGCAGTACATTGGTCAGAAGCAGGGAGCTGTGAGCTCTCCTCTGACCAATTCTGTACATTGGTCGGAGGAGAAGTATTCTATGACCGATGCACTCCATCAGTCAGAGGCAAGTCTTCTCCTTTGACCAATGAGGTACATACCTGAACGTTGGTCAGAGGAGAGCCTCTCCCTCTGACCGATGCAGTACATTGGTCAAAGGAGAGCTAAGGAGAGGGCTCTCTACATATTGACAATTTTGGTTGTCAAGTGTTGATCATGTGCTGGTTTTTCTGTTATACATAGAATCTGTGAGCTAATTATGGTACGCGATTCTGTGTGTACCGATCCTTGTGAAAGTCAGAAAACTGAAATCTCAAAAAGCGCTAATTCCCAGACGCCGAGAACCGATTCTGAAAAAAAACAAAACAAGTGGTACGGGCTCTGAGATATTCAAAAATTTGAATATTTCCCAAACCCCTGCTATTTACCCCCTGAGGACCCTGGGAGATGGCGTCTGTCAGAGGGTCTTCAGGTGGGTTTTTAGGTGAGTACATGTTAGAGACTAGGTTGTGACATACCTGTGACAGGTGTGCGGGATAGGCAAGAGTAGTGAGATGGGACAATTAGGGTTTGCTTAGTCATGTTGTTGCGCCGCAGTCTTGTATATAGTTTTAGTCCCGCGCCGCCCGGTACCGGTTTCCTCTTCTTCTTCACCGAGTTGAGGGACCTGTTCCGGGATGCGCACGTGAGCTGACGCCACATCGGGACGAGCTATAGGTTAGTTGCAATTTCACCGAGTTGAGGGACCTGTTCCGGGACGCGCACGTGAGCTGACGCCACATCGGGACGAGCTATAGCTGTCACCGTTTGATTTCTCACAGGTTAAAAGCCTACTCTATCATTTTTTGCGTACCTGCGGCAGGAGCTCTCCTCGTGTCAAGCTGAATGAGATTTGGTGTCGATACCAACCCAAAAGAAAGATCCACCGATTCCGACGATTCCGGAAGCCAAGAACGATTTCAATCTACAAGTGAAATGGCCGACAACGCCGTCAACCGATTGCAATCTCAGCTGAACGACCTTCAGACTGTCATGCGTCAACAGAATGATATGATAGGCAATCTCCAAGCCGCCGCCAGAGCTCAAGCTCTCGCTAACTCCAACACCCACCTCCAAAACTCCAACCCCCTTGCCGACGAGGTGATGAAGCAATTTGTCAAGTCGACAGTTAAATTCTATAAAGATGTCAACCCTCGAAACCCGAAGCTCGCATTTGACGGTTCCAATTACACCAAATGGGAGAATGCAATCGACCGGACGTTGCAACACGCGTTCGTTCACGATCGCTCTTTCCTGAACGACGAACAGGACAACTTTCATATGCTCGACCTGCTCCAGAACAAAGCCGTCGCGATACTGATGCGCAGTACTCTCGACGAAGCCCTGCTCTCAATTGTAGAGTCAGATGAAATAACATCGTCGAAGGATCTCTTTGAGCTCTTGCGATCCAAATGCAAGAGGTCTGGACGAAGACACAAAATAATCCTGACAGAGAAGATCCTCAAATTCGCCACCGAAAAATCCCCGGCTAGCGAAGCATGGCTTGCTTGCTTCTGTGCCATCATGTCTGATGTCGAACGAGCCAAGATCACCGTCAACGAACTAGGTGGTCTCATCCTCCAGTCCCTAGCCAAGTCTCCCCCAGGGACCGACTTGAAGAACTTCGAGTACTCTATTAGCCAGCCTCTCGATGACATGGCCACGATTCCCACATTCGGCCAAGTGACAACCGTCATCCAATCGGCCCTGAGCAAAATCACCAACGGGTTGGTACTAAGCCCCGGCTCGATCCCATCGGACGTTGAAATGTCCATCAATGCCATCCAATCCCGCCAACAGCGCTATGAACCACCCCACAAGCGACAGAACCCGGAGTCCCCCGCACAGGCTAACGCAAAATTCTCAGTAGAGAAGGCCGCGTACTTCCGTGGGAAGGGCCATACCAAATCCCTGAATGAGTGATACGGTTACAATTGCCGGTACTGTGGCGAAGTCGGTCACTGGTACTCCGACTGTGACGCTTACTGGGAAGACGTGCGATTTGGTCGTGTTGATGCGCCACCCCCGAACCATGCTGAGAAGGGGTCCCGTTTTGTTCCGCCCTCTCGGAACACCCAACACAAACCAACCGCCACCGGATCCCAACCAACACCCCAATCGAACGGCCGCATCCGTAAGATCGACGTGCCAGATGCTTGCGATGGCACGGTCCTCCTCGATTCCGGCTCCACGATTAACGTGAGTGGGAATTCAAGGTTCTTCAAGATCAAGTCCAGATTGAATAATCCGCTGACTATCTCGCTTGCCATATCCCAATACATGGCTCCTGTTGAATTCATTGGTAGCCTCATGATACCGACCCCGACGGGCGTAATGGAGATTGACGACGTGTTTTACTGCAAGGGGATAAAAGGTTCGATCTTATCAACCGGACGACTGGTGGAGGATGGATGGTTGTTTGTGCATGCTCACACTGATGCCAAACTGATCAGTCCGATGGGAATTACCTTTTCCTTGAATTACATCAATCACTGCTGGAATGTAGCTACATTAGATCCTCCTGCAATGTTATCAAAGATTTCCCAAAGACCATCCAGCAAACTCTTCCTCTGGCACTGCCGACTTGGTCATGCAGCCGAACCAGTCGTCCAAAGATTTATCCGCCGCTATCTCCCCGGCATCAAGCTAGACAACAAGCCGTTCTTCTGTGTGCAGTGCGCGAAGTCCAAAGCCACAGCAACCAAAGGCAATGGCGCAACTTCCAACATTCCGAGAGACAACCCCCTAGATCTATGTATGACTGACGTCGCAGGTCCATTTAACATGGATATCAATGGGTGTCGCTACTTAATCACCTTCCGCGACCATGCCAGCACGTACACATACTGCGCGATCATGACTTCTTGCCACGAAGTTCCAGACAAAATTATGGCCTGGGTTCTACATTTGAAGACGGCACTCGGAAGAGCACCCGCTTACCTTCGCTGCGACAATGCAGCGGAATACGTGGGCAACCTTTGTGATAGACTAGCGGAAGTCGGAACGGTACTCGCCCCAATCTCTCCCTATCACCCCCAACAGAACGGTGAAGCCGAACGCGCCAATTGGACGTTCGGTGATATGGCTCGTACGATGCTCCACGACAGTAAACTCCCCAAGATATACTGGAGTTACGCTTACTTGACGGCGGCCTATATCCACAATCGTATACCCAACTCGCGCGTGGAGACGTCACCGTTTGAGAAACTGTACGGGATCAAGCCATCACCTAACGAGCTGTACCCATTTGGGTCACGAGCGATTGTCCATGTGCCTAAGGACATCCGAACCGACAAGATCGAAGAACGTGGCGTTGAATGCCTCATGCTTGGCTATCCGAAGGCCGGGTCTGGGTGGCTCTTCTACGTTCCCTCCCAAAAGAGAATTGTCCACACGTCGGACGCGGTCTTCCCAGAGTATCAGGCACTAACGGTGAAGGAAGCGCGACCGGGTGAGACAATTGAGGCTGAGATAACAGAACCCCTTCCAGAGTCAGAACTCGCAGACACTGTCCCGGAATCCGAGCTCAAGAAAGTCGTCCGCCGAATAAAACTAGTGCTTGGGGGGGAACCTACCAAGGAAATTGCTGCCGCCAAGCTAAAAGCAATTGAAAGTCTTCCGGTCGCGCAGGAACACCGCTTGCCAAAAACCATAAAAGTGGCATTATCCAGGACTGACTCGCAGAACTGGAAAGCTGCCGCCGAATATGAGATTGAGAAGTTCGCTTCTCTTGGTGTCTGGGAACCAGTAAATCCTCACAAAGGTTCGAAGGCTCTTGGCGCACGCTGGGTATTCACGATAAAAAGGAAAACCGACGGGTCGATTGATAAATTCCGCGCGCGTTACGTTGCAAAAGGCTTTAACCAAGTCATGGGAACAGACTGCAATGAGACTTACGCACCCACGGCATCCCTAAACACCCTCCGCCTGCTGCTGTCAATTGCGCAAAGCAAACACTTTCCGACTGCCACCTTTGACATCAGTTCCGCGTACCTATATAGCCCAATTGAAGAAGAAGTATATGTCCAACCCCCTGTGGAGATCATGCCACAGTGGAAGGGGAAGATCATGCGATTAAAGAAGGCAATGTACGGTACCCGACAAGCTGCCAGGTGCTGGTGGAAGTTTTTCAGCAGCAAGATGCGCGATATTGGCTTCACGGCAAGCGAACTCAAGCCTTCTCTGTATTTCTGCAGGAGAGGTTTGGAATTTGTGGTCATATGGCTCCACGTTGATGATGGGTTTGCCATGGGATCATCCCAGAACGTCCTCGACGACCTTCACCAAGCAATATCCATGCAAATGGAAGTCAAGTGGTCAGAATCCGTCGACAAAATAGTAGGCATCAACATATCACATCAGGACAACAATATCCTATTGGACCAACACCTACTTGTCGATCAAATACTCCGCGACTACCCACGCGCTTGTTTTCCCAAAAGAAGCACCCTACCTGAGGACCACATAGAGATCAACCCTGGTGACCCCGTCAACTCAACAGAGTATCGGTCAACTCTAGGTTCGCTGATGTATCTGTGTAGCGGTACTCGGCCTGATCTATCCTACTCAGTTAATCTTCTGGCACGATACAGCGCAAACCCGTCCGAGGAACACTGGAGCGCACTGGATGTTTTGATTGGTTATTTGAAGAGAAATAGAGACTTGAAAATGGTATTTAGGAAAGGAAAGGAGGTTATGCAGCTCTGGTCAGACGCCAACTGGGGGGGGGAACACGAGCGGTCAACTTCAGGGTATATGGTACGACATAACGGCAACAGCATCGCTTGGGGGGCTAAATGGCAAACAGTAGTAGCGCTGTCCACATGCGCCGCAGAATACATTGCTTTATCAGAAGGCTCTCAGATCATCGCACAACTCCAGAACCTACTCATAGACATCGAGCAAACCACACCAATTGAAATTTACTGCAATAATGAAGCGGCTATTCTCATTGCTGGCGACAACGCGTCCAAGAAGAAAACCAGATACTTGTCAAGAGCATTCTATTTTATCAATGATTTTATCAGACAATATGACATCAAGATACAATGGACGGATACGCATAATCAAGTAGCTGATATATTCACCAAGCGGTTGGGCCCCAACATCATCAAGAAGGCTTTGGAGAAGATCAATCTAGTGGGGTCAAGGTCACAACCAAGGGAGGGGGTGTTAGAGACTAGGTTGTGACATACCTGTGACAGGTGTGCGGGATAGGCAAGAGTAGTGAGATGGGACAATTAGGGTTTGCTTAGTCATGTTGTCGCGCCGCAGTCTTGTATATAGTTTTAGTCCCGCGCCGCCCGGTACAGGTTTCCTCTTCTTCTTCACCGAGTTGAGGGACCTGTTCCGGGACGCGCACGTGAGCTGACGCCACATCGGGACGAGCTATAGCTGTCACCGTTTGATTTCTCACAGTACACAGGTGGTTGAATTTCCCCCCGGCCAGACTACCAAGTATCACACGATGTTACATTTAGAACTCTCAAGTCTTGGACTCTTGAAAGGTCTTGAACTGTCTTGAAGAGAGAGATCCTTGAATGACCGTCAATCGTAGCCTGACAAGCTGGAGCATCTGTCTGCCAGGCTGCCAGCCCTTGCACTCTGGACCCGGTCTAATGTCAATGCGTGCATTACACATGAACCCCAGTTGACTGCCGAACCTCTCCAAAGTGTCTTTCTTCCATCATCACGATGCTACTCAAGGAAGCTTCAAAATTAATTGCTGTTTCACTATGTTGAGTAAAATGGATACTGCATGCCCTTGAAAAGCCTGACTTACGATGAAGAATTCTGACGTTCTGTTTCTCTATCAGCTTTGCTCAGCATGGCGCAGAGGATTCACTCTCGACCTATGGCTCCACCCTATTTCGCCGGTCCATCTCCAAGCCTAATGACCTCTAAGCAATTCGTGAATCCGCAACAAGGGTATGTGACTAGACTTTGGTTATTCAAGGTGTGTTTTGGTTGGATAACAACTGTTCTTTCGATGTATCCCCTCGACTAGATATTCCTGGACTTGGATGAACCAAGAATCGGATGCCTCAAAAACACGCACCGCTCCAGGGCGGCTGACTCCAGTACCTCTTCCCCCAGGAGGCCCTGGGGCAAACACCAGGACTCCCGGGGTTTATGGCATGTACGTGTCTCAGTTACTTCCCAAACAACGACGATTTCTCCAATCTAACTCGAATACCTTTCCAACCATCATTTCCTACTTTAAGAGATCGGTGCGACTATGACCCCTACGACTGTTATTTTCCTTATGCATATGTAGTGCCTGGATGGGGTATTTAATGGGTTAAACTAGGTCAGACTCAGAGGTATCTAATGAGGGCGAACGATACATACCACCTCGCGTAACAACGTAGCTCATGAAAGCTACCTGTCTGGTTACAGTCAACTTGTACCTCTATAAAGGACCTCCCAGGCCGCGCAAATGCTAGGGTCTTCAATATTGGGGTGCATCGCCATCCCCCTTGAAAACTCGACATGCCCCAGTCAACTCTCTTAGCAACCAACCATACACAACACCCTTACCCAAGCTCTTTATTTCTTTTTCAAGCACCCTACAAGCTCCCATCACTTTTCACCTCTACACAGCACAGGAAATCACAAAACGGTGATAAGTACATCACATAACCCAACATATAAAATACATGCGTTCCACCGGTGTTGTTTCCCTCCGTCTTTTTCACTGAATGATTGTTTGACTTGGTTTATAGCAATTTGAAAAAATATAGTCCTCAAGATAAACAGTGTGGAGAGTCGTTTTACTTGTTTGTGTGAAAGCTTCAAAAAACTTGATGGAAACAGTCTGGTTGATTTAATTTTCACTGTGCATTGGAAAGAAGAACCACCAGTGCACCGGAGAAGAACGTGCAGGTTGAACATGAGAACTCGAAAAGCACTTGCACGCAAGCAAGTCATTTTGGCAGGCCAACATGGTCCCCTACAGGCTTTGTCTGTTTCATACCAGCCATAAAAGGCGCACTTGGTCTCACACAACTTTAAGCCCAAAATGGTTGTTTTACGGGTTTATGTGGCCTGACAGTGACATGAGGGCTTGCGCACCTTGCATACATAAGAGATTCAGGACCCCTGGTGGAGCTGGAATTAAAAATGATTCCTGATCAGCTGCTTGCCATCTACCTGACGACATCAGAAACCGGCCACAGCCTACAAGCTTCCAACGATTCCTTTCAGATGAGTTGGTTCATGGGGGAAACTCTCCATCCTGGGCATTCCTTGATAATTTTTCAAAGAATTTGATTTCGTTTTGAAAAAAGAAAAAAAAATTACATAAACGAAGCTGTTGTGACTGGTATGCGAAAAATACATCTTTCACTAGCTGGCTGTGGTGGACAACGACCCGTTTTTTTTTCTGACTACGGCATCGGGGCTTTATTCCGCCGTGCGGTTCCGTGAAACATATGGAGCGACCTCTGTGAACAGTGAACGCGAGCCGAAAATCTCGGAAACATGACGATCCTCACTTCGCGGTCCGTCGCAGGTATTGGGGAACACAGTGGACCAACGAAGACAACATATGAAGAATGAACTCAAGCAATCACACTGCCGGCATTAACCGGTCGAACACGGCAGTTCGAGCGGTGCTCGAACAGCCGTGTTCGACCGGTGGTCGGACAGGCACTGTCCGACCGAAGCACCTGCCGGCGGGTCGGACAGGCCTGTCCGATCAGTTCCTGGGACCGGTTGCACAGGACCAGCCGGGACCGGTCGGACAAATCTGTCCGACCAGTTGGCTCTCGCTTCGGTCGGACAGTGTCCGTCCGACCACCGGTCGAACACGGCTGTTCGAGCACCGCTCGAGCAGCCGTGTTCGACCGGTTAATGCCGGCAGTGTCACTAAGAGAACGAGACGACGGAATCACATGATGTGAGCAATAAGACATTGGGGGAATTATTATTGAAGAAGAGGATAACTGTGTTATGGTGGGCGACAAGGAAATAGGATCAAATGATCAAAAGCTCAGACGAAGAAAAGAAAGACCAAAGACAGGAAGGAAGAAAACAGCAGGATACATAAATATAGGGAAACAAGAACCGGCCGCCCCGTGATTATCCGCAGAGTCCCGAGAACTTTTGCACCGCTTGATGATCGATTAGGATCGATTCTTCTCTTTCCTGATGACGCACTTTGACGTCATCCACCCTTTCCACTCGTTATCATCACAACCATGTATCGCGTGAGATTCGCAAAACAAGCGTGGCAACCTGAGACCTCAGCGTCGGGCGGAATGAAAGCTTCCTTTTTAACGTTGCACCTTGAAGCAGGGAACGACATCTCCCTAGTTATTCTCTCGGTCTCGAGGGAGGTCAGTACAGAGACCTTTACACACAACATAGAATCCCCCTACATGTTTCTTCCGTGGCTGTGAGACTTGAGTCAGTGTGAGTCTGTCTTCAGCTCTGCCTTCAGGCCTTCAGGCTACCGTGCTTGTTGGATTTCAAGTATCAGTTTCTATTCACGTTGGGAACTGGGTGCACAAAAGATAAGACGATTGGTCCAACCTTTAACACTTTGAATAGCGTTGGATCCCATTGAATGTGTTGAATTTCACAAAACTTTGTCACATTGACCAGCTTGAAACCACCTCAATCCCCGGACGTCCCGGAAGGTTCCAAAGTCTTTCTGCACTAAGACAAAAGTTGTATGAAATTCGTCACTACAAAAACGGGTGGATGAACTAGGCTAAGACGAGATATTACACAGTGTTTAACAATGACACACCCAGCCGGAGGCTGGGGCGGCCCGAGGTCGCGTGTCTTCTAACGACCGGTCCTTGCAATGCCTGCCCCAAAGTTCGACTACGCCTGGAAGGCTGGATCCGAAGGGGTCTGCGTACAGCATAAAAGGTGCTTAATCTTTGTAGATTTGTCTGTCATTGCACTTCTGTTCACTGCCGCTCCCCAGGAAAAAAAAGGACCTTCAGCCTCAGCTTCCATCGACCATGATCATGATAATGCCCAAACAAGCTTTAGTACTGGTTACTGTTTTGCTCAGTTGAGTCAATTGGCAACAGGCATGCACATCGTGAAATACTTGGCTCTTGCGCTGAACGAGTTTGATGTTTCTATTTTTCCCACCATTAGCTGTCCTTACCTTGGCGCGGAACGTCCACTCTCGGCCTGTGACACTATCATACCGCAATGACGCCGGGCCGGCCCCAGGCATGACATCCCCCACCCGACGGACGAACGCCTCACCGACGGAAGCTCAAGCCCCCGGTCGTTATTCCTTGAAAACAACGTATGTGACTCAATAAACATATCAGAGGTCCCTGTGGTACAATGTAGCTTACGGATTCTTTTTTCTCTGACATCAATGCATGGCTTGCATAACGACTCTTCTCTTTTAATTGGCCACTTTGTATCGGGGCTCAGCCGAGGATCGCATGTCTCGCGGTCAGGCAGAAATATCAATATCTTTACAAGCATGAGAGTCCCAGGAAAGAATCCTGGGGTAGATACATTCTCGGGCATGTGCGTGGTTCAGCTATGCACAAAACACCGATGACTTTTTTGAATATTAACCGTAACACTTCTTTTGACTCCTTTTTTGTTCCTACTTTTGAAGGGATGCTTGCTCATGGGATCTATATCGATGTTAACCGTCAAGCTGTCTTTGACTACACCTGACCTCGATCAATGTGCTGGGCATTGAAGATTGGATGTCATGAGTACTAAATTTAATCGTCCCCGTTGTGTTCTGTTCTTCGAGATTTCTGTGTATCTCTTGTTTTTTTCCTGAGTCTCTTGATCAGTGCGATTTACATGCACCCATGTTCACTTATGTACTATACACACTTTGTGCTCAACATTGTCAATCCACAACCTCAACGACCATTATTGTGAAAAACCCTCATTATCAATTACATATCCTCGACTAAGCTGGCTAAGTACTCCGGACCTGAATATTTTTTTCTCTCGTCCTCTAATCTCCCCCTTTGTGCAATATTCATTTGCAAACTTTATCTCTTTCTTGTTTGCTTTGGCTGTTCATCAGTGCGCTTTCCATGCATCAGTTTGTATAAATAAACTATATCTTTTCACTATTATAATCCATCCTCATTTCACTATGTATCTTGACCTAGTCTCACTTGACAACCACCAATCATGCTCCAAGACCCCAAGTCACTACCAGCTATAAACAACTAACGCTTCCTTCCCCTGTGTCACACGCTTCCTCCTCCTGCAGCACGTGCGTTAAATTCATGATTCATAGCCATTACTAGACAATAACACCTTAGACAAGTGGAGTTAGGTGCCATTATCGCTTCAATAATGTCATGATTATCATGTAGGACTTATCTTCCTCCAAGCGGATACCTGATGATAAGATAGCAGAGGATATGTCCAACCCTCCCCGTTTGCTAATACTTCAGCCTTCCATTCCATGAGTTGTTTGTTCTCTCGCCTCACATATTACTTTTGGTGTTTTCTATTTCTTTGTCATACCAAAAACTAAGATTAAGACGGAATTGGTCTATGTAGCCCAACTGTAAGCCAAACAAAGGTTTGTTATGGCGTAGTCAGTAAAAGTAGAATGAGAGCTTCAGCACCACAAGCTTGGGCAAGAGGTTCTGGGCCTTTCGGTGTAGCCGGAATGGGAATTGGTTCCTGCTTACCATCCAACTGGCCATAACACACATCATAGACTGAAATCTTCCCATATGGCCTTCCAGATGAGCTTCTTCCCAGGGGGAACTCTCCATACTGGGGAATTCTAATTCATCAGATAATTTTTTAAAAAAAAAGTCAAAAATGTAAGTCAAAAGAAGAACACATATAAAATACTAGAAAGCATCCGTAGGCGGTTTGTTAGGCCGTTCACTTGAGCTGAAAGCACAGAGCAATCTTTACACACGTGCCAAAGATCTTTGGAAGACGGTGATCCTCAATTTGTGGTCAGTCGCCAGGCTGGAACTCTATATTGCCATGCGGGACTTTTCCTGTCGCAAGGAATTGGGACAGAAGTCATGGGATGGATTCATGTTAAACTGAGGACCAACTTTGATACAAATGCCGGCATCATTCTTACGGAGGATTGCTTCCGCCGTCCGGTGACTTGACAAGGATTTGGTCCTTTCATTTTTTGTAATGAATCATGCACTAATGCGAGTTGAAATCTGATTGTGCTTAAGTGACGTCATGATGCTTTTCTTGTTGTCAATGCGCTTTCATATATTATCTTGCCTTGACTCTTGTTTTCATTTCTCTCTTTCCTTCCTCATCTTGTTATTTATGTTCATTATCATCATTATCCATCAGATCCTTAAAAGTAAAATATAACCTTTACAATCCTAAGCTACAAAATAAATTGGTGAACTAGGGTTTCTATCTTCATCGTAACTATTGGACGATTTCTTCTCTTGAAGAAATTCACAGTCTTAAATCTGTTACGTGTTTATAGATTAAGGTCCAAAGGTAATAGATCGACCTCACATTTATAACAAGATCACATTAGCGTATTAAATCTATCAAATAAATTTTTTTTGGTCATCACTTATTGACATAAATTGTTATCGATATCTCAATCGACATAATTTGTTGTCGACTTTAATCTCAATCATCAACATACATTATCGATAAACTTCACGCCTACTCTCAACACATGGCCCAAACTCAACACTCTTCCCCAGAAAATCCTGAGGTTATTAGGATGTTGTTACCAGCTACCCCTTCCCCTCAAGTCCACACTCCTGGTCTAATCAATTTTCTATCTCCGTCCCCTCAGCCTCACTCCCCGCATCCTTGTTCTTCCCAATGCATTCCTGATGCACCATCCCCCGCGCCGTCTTCTCACGGCTTGCCGCATATGTCTCCGGCTCCAGAAAATTTTTCACCGCGCGCAATTAATTCTGAAACCTGCTTTGGGCAATTTGCAGATTCTCATGGACGCCTCGACGATGCGGGCATCAACAACCTTTTGGCGGAATTGCAGATGGAGAACAAGCCGCTTCAGGACGCGGTTGAATCGAACACTCAGCATATTGTTGAGTTGCAGACAACTGGTTGACGTGTTCAAAAGGACATCAAAGAATTGAAAGGTCTTTTGCAACTCAGTTCGGATGTGGTGAAGATTAAGGCGACTATGCAAAAAGAACTCACACAACTTCTCTCCGACATGGCACACGTGCGTGGGGTGATCGATGCTCTTAGCAATTCTACGGATTCTCGCATGAACAATTTGGAAGCCATCAAGTCTAAAACCGATACTAGTAATGTTAAAATTTATTGTGAACCTCCTTATTATTCCCATATTTTCTTCTCTGGCAATGTGAAGGAAACTAATCCGTTCTGCTTCTTCATTCAAAATGCGTTTGAAAGACTTACCAAACACTTCCCAAATGAAAAACATTGTGTCTTATGGATTGCGGGTTATTTTCGCTTGGCAGACCGACGCATGGGAGATTGGTGCCTCCATTTCAACGTTCAGAATGTAAAAGGTCACATGCTGATCACCGCAGTACTACTACTACATAAATACCATCAAGATGTTTGCATACATATCATTTTGGAAGGACTGGCAATCCCTTTTCAAACGCTGTTTTTCCAGTTGTGACTCATGGGTGACATCTTTCTCTTTATGAAATGTCAACTGTTCTGGTTCAACAGTCATCAAATCATATGGCTCTTGGCCGCGCCGCCGCTCAAAGATCGAGATCTTTTCATCCAAGTCTCAATATTGTGATGGAGACGCCTCCAACACAATTTCACATGTGAAAATGCAAAAGGAATGAAAGGTGAACCAACGAAGGCAACACATGAAGACTGCGCTCAATCAATCACTAGGAAACTGGGACAAACAGATCACACAATGTGAGCAATGAGAGATTGTGGTGCTATAACGGTTTGCGAAGGGGACAACTGTGTCATGGTGGGCAACAAGGAAATAGGATGAAATGATTGAAAGATCAGATCAGATAAAGAAAAGAAGGAAGAAATATAAATAAAGAAAGAAGACAACTGTGTAGGGAAACAAAACAGCAGTCTGAGTTCAGCCCCGGAAAAACTCAATTTCAACCACATCAAAATCACCACCCTCCCATTCATCCAAACAACTCTCCAAAAAAAAAAGTTACTTTTCACTATCTCAGTTTCTCTTAGCCATTGTTTTGTTCATATTGAACTCTACCCGTCCATCCACTATCCCACCCCACACCCCTCCCCGCTCTTCCCCCATCTTCCCTTCCGTTCCAACCCCTCCTCACTCCACCAAAAATTGAGTCCTCATGTGCTCACCCACGTGAAAAGTTCTTACCCTATCAGGGAAGACCAAACAGGAACAGAGTCATAGCGCCTGTCATCAACTATTGGCCAAATAGCTTAGAGCTACCTGGACGCAACTTCATAGATGACATTGAGTTGGATAACTCTGCTCTCCAGTCCACTCCCCCACCCCCTGTACCAAACCCCAATGTGTTAGACAGAAACCCCCCCTCAAACAATCCCGCCACAACCCTGATAATGGCATCGCCAAATTCATGGCTGATCTGCTAGCCAACCCCCAACCTGACGGCAGTGTGAATATTGCTGCAGACAAGGTCGAGGACCTTTCGTCATTATTGGGTATTGGCAAGCTAACCACATCCATTGACAACATCAATGCTTGCTTAGACTCAATTGAAAAAGCCATCAAAGCTGTGTCCGTTCCTATCTCTGCTCCACATTCTACTCTCAATCCTCACCAAGTCCCACAAAATGGGTGGGCCAATGTGGTAAAGAAATCCCCAAACAATGTACTTATAAATGTTGTACCTCGTGTTCCCCCAGTTAACAAAGCAATGAATGAATTTAAACCCTCTTTCTTTGTCATTCGCAAGACCATCCCTGAGTCGCGCCCCTTCTTCCAGAAGACCCCCGACCAAATCACCAAAAAAGTGAACCAAGTACTAGCTGAGATTGAAGCTAAAACACCAGATGGCTCCCCCATTTCCATCAGAGGGGCTGCTATACTCCCATCAGGAGACCTCAAGTTCTTTGCTCAAACAAGATTTGCAGCAAATTGGCTGCTTGAAAACAATCACCACTGGAACCACCGCTGTGACCCTGCTCTTGTTAAAACCCCATCAACCTTCCCTGTGATCATTCACTCGGTTCCCACAAAGTTCTCCCCCACAAGCAAAGAATCCATCAAAGACCTCTGCAATGAAAACGGACTTGAAGCTGAGGTCATACACAGCATCCGCTGGTTAGGCAACCCCATAGCCAATAAAAAACCCATGGTTCAATGGTGATCCAAATACAAAACAAAGATCTGGCCAAAAAAATTGGAAGAGGAAGTCTTTTCTATCAAGGACTATGCTTCGCTGGTGCACATTACAAGAAGTCCCCAATCCAATGTTTCCAATGCTTGGAAGTCGGCCACTCGGCCCAAACTTGCAAAAACAAACCCTTATGCAAATACTGCGGTGCACAACACAATTCTTGCAAATGTGAAAACAACACAGAGACTGAACGCTGTGTTTGATGCGTCCAACACGAAGTAAGAGTTAACCCAGACTTCGATGTTGAAGATGACAACATCAGATTCCTCCACTCACCAATGAGCATCAAATGCCCCTCAAAGACCAAGCACTTTAACCGCGCCCTCGTCAACCCGTGAGTAGTCACACCCATAACAATCCACAAATGGTCATTCTCGTCCCTCTCTCTCCTCCGTCTATATTCTCCTCTCATTCATTGTCAAACAAAAACCACAATAGAAATCTAATTCACATCCACCAATTAAACTGCCACAACTCTTTTGATGTAACCACCAGCATCCTCAACTCCGCCACAAACGCCACAATCCTATGTCTCCAAGAACCTTGGATCAACCCCCACACCTTGACACTACCATTCCATCAAAACTGGTCTACTTTCCTTGACCACAACCACTCTCCCAAAGACTTCCACAATAAACACCGCGCGTGCATTCTAATCAATCAGAAATATAGATCGGAAAATATCCATCCATTACCAAACGGCTCAAAAATTCTCTCCGCCATAGACATTTGTCTGAACTTGGAAAAAGTTAAAACCATCTGCATAATTAACCTTTATAACCCACCAAAAAAATTTGAAGGACTACCTGAACTTCATGACTGGCTTCAGCGCTTCAACAACAGATCAATCCCCACATTCATCTTTATGGACTCTAACCTCCATCATAGGCTTTCAAACCCTCCAAGGTACCCTCACTCTCACCAAGAATCCAAAGACCTCATCAAATCATGCGGACAACAAGGTTTTAGAGTCATATCTCAGCAGGGAATCCCCACCTTTGTTTCACCCATCAGCAGGCAAACAACTATTGACCTAACCTGGGCTAACGCCATAGCCGGAAAATTCACCCATTTGTGCTTAACCTCTTCTAACAATCATGGTTCCGACCATCAATCTATACCACTCACCTTGAACCTTGACACAAACGCCCAAGTAAATGAACGGTTGAGGTGCAACCTGAACAATATCAATAAAGATGAATTCTGCCTTGAGCTTCAAAAATCAGTTCACAGCCTGTCCATACTCGACCTATCTACTGTCAGTGATATTGACAATATGGTGGAGAAAATCACAATAACTCTGCAGAAAGTGGAAGACAAACAAAAGAAGTTGGTTAACCATAACAATGGCAAAATTAAACCGTGGTGGAACAACAATATCCTAAAACCCCTAGGCGACAAAAGAAATAGAGCAAGAAAATGGATGCTCCTCTCAAAATCGCCCGCCTCTTCTGAATGCTACCAAAACTGGCAAACAACGTTCAAAGGAAAAGTTCTGGAACTCAAGAAACTCCATTGGAGGAAGTTCCTTGCAAAATGTGATGACAATGCGCTATTTAAAGCATACAAGTACACCAAGCCCAGCAATAGTAACAACTTTGCCCCCCTGCTGGATGAAAACAACAACCTTACCTCCAATAAAGAAGAACAAGCTAGATTATTATTCAGAGGCACGTCGGATGTTCCAGTCAACATTGATACCAGAGACGTCCTGCCATCCCCTTTCCCGGCCCCATTCCATTTCCCTCCCATCACACCCCCAGAAGTATCCCGCATCATTGAATCCCTTCCAAATAAGAAGGCATGTGTACATGACAACATCCACAACAAACTCATCAAATGGGGATATCCAGCGCTGCAAGACATTCTGCTCAAGCTATTTAACTCCTGCCTAAACTTAGGCTACTTCCCCAAATTCTGGAAACATGCCGTTACTGCCATCATTCGCAAGGCAAATAAAGAATCATACTTAATGCCCGGCTTGTACAGACCCATTAGCACGGTTCATGTGTAGCATTTTAAGCAATTTTGTTGCTGGTGCGTTAAAATTTAGCCATAAAAAATTAGAAGGTTCACATGATCAGCAACACATGTCATCTTGTGTTGGCATCTTAAACCTCCTTAAAATTATTCTTTGAAAGCGCGAACATCCCCAAACACTTCCTCCACCCCAGAAAAAACCTGTAACCAACATCAACATCAGCTCACCACCATGGTACCATCAATATCCTCCCAATCCTCTGAGTCTAACAAATCTGTAAGTTTGGTACATCTCTAGGTCATATGTATTTGGACCAGAGGCTGATGAATCACAGATGAGACCTCCCTCAACTCCTCAAGTTCTATCTGGAAACTCTCAAGCCAGCCCCATGACCAAACAGAAGCGTTCACGTCGTACCAAGGCCGAAATGATAACCTTTCGCCAAGAACAGGCCGACACCAAATCCGCAAAACAAGTCGACAAAGCCAACCTCGTCCATCAGAAGAAGCTGGAGGCCATTAAGAAAGAATACCGCGCGCGCGCTTCTTTGACCGCCAACGGTGCCAAATCCATTTCATTCACCCAAGACGACCGCGGGAAATCACTTGCATATGAGGACTTTGAAAACATATGCTCTTACCTTGAGACTGCTCAGCACCTTACTGACCTCTTTGGTGACGGGGCCAAGACATCAGTTGGTCCAGGTAAAATGACAAAGACGAAGGCGTTTGATGTCTTTGCCGCTTGGATGAACACACTCAACCCAGATCTTCAACTTGACGGACGCCAACTTCAGCAACGCATGGCCACCTATAAGAAAAAATACACAAACACCAAAAACTTTGAAGAGCATACTTGCGCGGGCGTGTTAGAAAAGCAAGGACCACAAACGCTAGCCGGGCTCCTTGATGGCAAATGCCCATGCTACAGCCGCATGGATGCTATATTTTGCGAGAAGCCAAACGTCACCCCAATGCTTGAGTTTGATCATTCACACATGTCTTCCAGATTGCCTCCAATCAAGCATCAAAACGATGGTGATGGATCCGATGAAGAAATGGCCTTGGAGGAGACTGAACGCAAGGAAACCTTAGACCCCTCGCTAGTGTTACCACCTTGACTTGATTTTGAATCAGAAGCTGTCCCTTCACAATCTAGTACAACCCCAGCAACCAGCCCAATTTGTCACCTAGCTCCAAACGCAAGTAATACTTCAGCTACCTTAATCAATCAAACCCGTCAAAGCATCAGCCCATCAGGAGATGCTGCCGCGGAAGCTAGTATCATCCATCCGGCTCGCAGCCAACCAAACCCTAGTTCCCGAGCAGCCAATGCACCTGAGCCCAAGTCAAAGATGACTCTAGCCTCCTCGTTCAGTCAAGCCAACGACCGCAAGTTCGAACTCTTGGACTGACAAATTGCGACCGACAAAAGGAGGTGGCAGCTGGAGCGTGATAGATATGATGAAGAGAAAAAGAAGGAAGAAAAAAAAGAAGCAGACGCAATTGTAAAAGAGGATAAACTCCGCGCTGAGAGAAAGGAAATGGTGAATGAACTTGTCAATAAGGGCCAAAAATCCTCTGATGTGGTTGATATGGTAAACCTTGTCTTCAAATAATAAAACATTACATCAATCTTCCTTTGATTGACATCACCAACACTTTCTATTTTTCTTTTTCTACTCATGAATCACAACGCGCTTCTTCTTCTCTTCTATTTTTTTGCACAAGACACTCCTTTTCTGCAGAAGAAACTCCTTTGTTTGCACAAGACCCTTCTCTCTTTTTTTCACAAGACAGCTATGTATTATTACATTCGATTTGGTGTGTGTTGTACACCAGAAACAATCTTGTTTTTTTACAGAAAAAAATGATTGAAACATGACATGAGAGAGAGAGTAGATGCGAGAATAGAATCCATTGAATCATATTTGAGTGAGTGAGAAAAAAAAACTACATGGGAAGAACCCCTTGTTCATAATTATATGCAACACAAGCTTCCTTCACTTTGTCTTGAAAGTCCTCGATACTTCCAGCAACATCAGGGTCCGATGATCCTGATGGTAGTTGGTTCTGTTCCTTGGAATCCAGATCAAGCCATTGGTCTCCAAGGGTGGCCAGAAAGTTGTGGAGTATGATACAGCTATACAGCCAAGCAACATACTCTTGCATGTGTCCTTGATTGTAGAGATGCAATCGCATCTCACGCAACGAGCTCCATCGTGACTTCAGGATCCCAATGGTATGCTCGTTTCGGACACGTGCCTTGGCTAGACAGTAGTTGAACTCCGCATTGATCTGAATGTTGGAGGCTGGAGATTTGTACCCTGGTATGACCGTGTGACTTGACTCGTATGCTGAATCAGCTAAGAGATACTGACCTGAGTTTTTGGAAAAAGAGTATTGATAAATATGTATCATACAAACAATGTTGAGAAAAAATCATAAACAGCTTACCTTCATCAAAGAATTGTGTTGGATCAAGGTGGAGTTGCATGCGCTTGTAAGCCTTGCTATCACCTGTGGATCCAGGCCATCCTGTTGAGAACGTTGTGATATACTTATCACAGTCGCAAACAATCTGCGCGTTGAGAGAGTATCTCTTCTTGCGGTCAAAAAAGACTTTGCCATTGAAACCCGGCCGCTGGAACATGGGAATGGTAGTCCCTTCTACAAATCCCACGCATCCAGGAAATCCCTCCTTGCGCATTACATCAGATATCTCCGCGCGACGATCCTTATTGGGCCACTGTACGTTGGTTTGTCCAAGGGATATGAGCGCCTCAATTACCCGTCGCAAAACTTTGACCACGGTACCTCGGCCTACTGTTAAGTTGCGGGAAAATCTGCCAATTGAGGCACCGTTGCCATTAGAGCCAAGTCTCTCAAGGGTGAGGGCGAGCTGATGAGGAATAGGGAGCTGAGGGCGGTGTCCCCCACGGTGAAAGACCTCGTGGCCCGCGATTTTATCCAACACATGCATGAAGCCCTCTTTGGATGTCCTTGCTGCCTGTTGGAATTCTGAGTCCAACATATTGAATAGATTTTCAATGTCAAACTCGCCGCGTGATTTGGGAGATTGTCGGGGATGAAGATATCTTTGGGAGAGAACATGTTGCAGAATGTCTGTGTACTCCGCGGTCTCGCTGAACAGAGTGTCGTAGGTAGTTTGTAAGATTTGGCTTTGGGGAAAGGCTAGTTGACCCAAGGTTGGAAAGGGCCTGATACAAACCGCTCTGCTGACCATATCATCTGTGTCGTCGTTTTCCAAATGTAAAAGAATCAATGAAACATCACGGATGAGGTTCTGCCTCTCGGAGTATTGTTGCATGTTGATTGTTGACCAATTGTGGTGGTGGAGTGTTTGTGGAGTGGATGGCGAGAGTTCAATCTGGACATCACCTTGTGAATGGGCAGGATTTTAATGAAAAGGATTGTGCTGTTTCCATCTGCTGAAGAGCTGCTGATGCTGTAAAAAATTGGACTTGATTTTATTCATATTTTTTAGATCAGCATGCTGATGCTGTCGATGCATAAAGCAATGACATGAACCGTCCTATTGCCCTACTATCGTGCCTCAGGAAAATCCTTGAGAGCATCATCACCAAAAGGATCACCTTCTGGGCCGAGAAAAACGAAGTACTTGCAGAAGGCCACTTTGGCGGCAGAGCTAGCAGAAGCACAGACAATGCAAACATTTTCCTCACATCTTGGATCTGCCATAAATGGCGAGAAAAGAAGATTGTTTTCGCACTCTTTCTTGATGTCAAATCTGCCTTTCCATCTGTGGTCAAGGAATGCCTGGTCAATACACTCCAGCAGAAAAACTTTCCCCAATATCTAACGGCCATAATCTTGGACCTCCTGACAGACAGGACCACCTCTTTGAAGATGGAGGACTATATTTCCCCCCCATTTGATCTCAAATGCGGCCTACCACAGGGATCACCCCTCTCACCCATTCTTTATATCATTTATAACTCCTCCCTCCTCATTAACAACCCCCTTGACCTTAACCAAGACTCTACCTCTCTCGGTTTCATAGATGATGTTGTCCACCTAGTGGCCAACAAAAATCTAAACACAGCCATCAACAATCTAGAAAGGCAAGGCCTAAACTCCCTCCGATGGGGAACTCAACATAATGCTATTTTTGATTAGAGAAAAGCCAACTTCATGATCTTTACGCACAAAAAGGTTGATATCAGACCATTTGAATTTGGAGCAATATCACTGCCCCCATCAAACTCGGTGAAATACCTTGGAGTTATTCTAGACAGTAAACTGTCATTTAAATCACACCTCGACAAGATAAAAAAGACTGGCAACACAACAGTTAAACAGCTAACCCGTATCTCCAGATGCTCCTATGGAATAGGCATCCAGCAATCAAAAAATCTGATTGTCAGTGTATTACGATCTCGCATTTTATTTGGAAGCTCTATATGGGCCACATCTAGAAATGAAAAATCCGTCAAAAAGGTCATGTCCACAATCTACAACGCGGCAGTCCGAGCTATCCTAGGACTCTTCAGAACTACCCCAACTGAAGTCATAACCAGAGAGTCCCCACTAATTCATTTCTTTGATGCTCTAAAAGGAAAGAACAACCTCTTTTTGGCTAAAAAACTCACAGACCCCAACACACACCCAATAAAACGACTTGTCCAATTTGAAATTCAACACCCTCAAAGACACCACCCATCACCTACACCGCGGGTGCAAAATGTGACAGGCGGCTCCGTCGATTCATTGACAGGGCCCGCTTGCCATCAAAACATGGGTCAATTTGACCACATGGCCCAACGGCCGACAAGATGCCCCAGGCTTGACGGTGGGGTCAATTATGGTCATTTTGACCCTGAATGTGCCCCGTCAAATCATCGACGAGGCCCCATTGCCGTCAGACACCCTGGCCTCTTGACAACATAGCGCCATGGCCGTCATCTTGACAACATTCCGCCATGGCCGTCAGGATGCCCAATGCCTGACAGTGGGATGACTGTCGCTTGGGAGACCAATCATGCTTGGCGGCCGATCAAGCTCGGCAGCTGATCAAGCTTGGCTTCCGATCCCCCAGTTCATCTGTGTAAGGCACAAAGGCAGATTATATTCACTTCACCCAATCCAAACACCTCAAGCACAACACTTGGATCTTGAAGATCCACTGATCACGACACTTGGATCTTGAAGATCCACTGATCACGTGGATCCAATTCAACAGTATATCACAATATGAGCGTTGGTGACCTTGGTTCCAATTGTTCTTGGGCAAGGAAACTCAACACCCGTCACGGTTGCCGCCCTTATTAAGGCTTCCACCAGCCTGCCGCCCTGAACCACAAAGGCCCGATCATCAAAAAAGAGCCCGGCATGTCCAACCAGCCAACCAACGAGAATGCCCCACGGGAGGTCCACCTCGACTTTCTCCTCTACGCAAACCAGCAAATCTTGATGGACCGCCCATCCCACCTTGAGTATGGCAAGATTGGCTGTGACAAGCTTACCCCAAGAGAGTTTATCCCGCCCATGGAAATCAACCTCGATGGCTTGACCGCAGGGGAATTCAAGACGGCGGTCAGCAACCACCTCAACGTTCATTGTCGCTACCTCCCTGTGTGGCTCATTGTTGAGGAGGCCGAAGAAGCCGGAGCGATTGAGTGGACTTACAGGATTCGAGATCGCGTGGCCTTGGACTCAGATTTCACCAAAGAGAACAGGTTCTCCGGCCATGGGCACAAGGGCTTTGCCGACTTTCTTGTTGCCGCCCGCGCATCCTCACGCATGGCCAGAATGCATGTTGATCTTTGCATGGCCAGGCCTCTACCCGATGAAATGGCTCCGTCTTCACCGGCTTCAGATATGGTCAGCCACACTCCTGACCATCCCCTTATTGTAGACAGTATTTGTACAGTTGGCTGACACATGGTGGCCGCAATGATTTCTGTATGTAGGAGGAGGATCAACTCGCTACCTCACCACCCCGACCCAGCTTACCAACCAAAGCCACGGCAGCCAATAGAATCCCCCCGCTGGACGACAACGACCTGTCAATGCCAGATTTTCTCAGCTTCTGCAAGATTCCACCCGCCAACCGTAACATCTGGAAGCTTCTTGGGCGACACGAGATACACCACTGGACCGCCTTCAAGGACGTCTCAAAGCTTGACTTAAGGCGCCTTGGGTTTGCATTTGGCCCTGTCCAATTGTTACACGCGGGTGTTTTAAGATATGAAAGGACCGTCAACAGCTCCAACTGAATCACATGTGCTTTGTTTCAATCCTTTCCTCACAATTATGTTCTGTTACTCCGTAGGAATACAGCTTCAGAATCTGATGTCACCCCATTCCCTTTTGTGCGCTACTTGTGACTGCCAATTTCTATGTCTAGCTGTTGTCTGTTATGTCTAGCCAGTGTCTGTTACACTGCTATCACTTCTGTGCATCACATTGCCTAGCAAGTCTAACTCAAGCAGCAATTATAAATGGGTTATCCAATTTATTAAGATTTTTTGAGAAATTTTTGAATAGACCCAGCATTTGAGGATTATTCAAAATGGACTCAATTTTTATTGAAAAATGATACAAGAAGAGATCCAGTTATGAATGAACACAAATAAAGATTTATGTGAGCAGTAAGCCCAGTATTGATTTTAATGTGAGGTCATATTGAAATAGAAGTCATGGTTGATGCTATAATTGTGGGTGGTAGTAGACATATTTCAGGTTAAGTCCATATGATGGACATCACACCCTTGGTTAATATTATCCATCAGCCGAAAACATTTGTGATATTTTTGCCTCCAGGCCTGTGTTGCATTTGATGGTGGTAAGAATAAATTCCTTGCTATCAATGGTGCTGGGAAAAAATTTGGGTTTTTCATTTCTACAGCGTAAAAGTGTTTTGCCATCAGTGCAATTGTGATTGGTGGTTTTGTGATTGGTGAAATGAATTCTGGGAAGGCTGTGTAACAACTGCCAGGTGAGAAAAAGAAAACTGGAGTTTCAAATGCATTAGCTAGTGGTGAGGCCATTGATGGCATTGACATCCATTTGTCCTGGTTGCAGGATCCTGAATGAGCCACAGTTAGTGCTCTCAACACATCATCAATATGGTCAATGGTGGGATCCATTTGGTAAAACCATCTTTGGCTGTGAATTTCTTCAATCATCTTCTTCCTTATTTCCATATATCCTTCCTCTCCCATTCCAAGAAATATTGCAGCAGCTCTAAACCCACAGTGGCCATCTGCTTCAACATTGTAAAGCATTTCCACATACTCTTGTATGAATTTTGGGAGTGAAGCAATTTGGCTGTTTGCTGGCTTGAGTGTTGATTTATGGGTCATATCTTTGGTGAGTGATTGATATGCCAATTGGGGGGCTGATAGTGATTGATTTGACATTGGAATGATGTTGGGAAATGTGGTGCTGGCATCTGGGAGTTGGTTTGATATACTGTGTTTATTAATATCAGATGTAGTATGAATCCCATGGTTTGTTCCGGGAATGGGTGGTGGAGTCATGGGTGATTCTTTGTAATCATGAATTGTAGCACCTGCTGATGATATTGACGATATGTTTATATGTGGGTTGGTGAAGTTTTGAGTTGCCGCTGGAGAAACTGAATTTTGTGCTTGCATTGGAATCATATTGGGAAATGAGGTGCTGGCATCCAGTGTCTGGTTTGATATTTTGTGTTGATAAATATCATATGTAGTATCAATTTGATTGTTTGTCCTAGCAATGGGGGGTGTATTCATGGGATTTTCTTGGTAATCATGAATTATAGCACCTGCTGTTGATATTGACATTATGTCCATATGTTGGTTGATGATGTGCTGTTGGTAGGATTGTTTTTCATTCAAATTCATATTTTTCTCAGTGAGACGGGTGGGTGCCTGATGTGTATGAAAATTGTAGATAAGATGTTCTTCTGTATGAATGGCAGCTGCTGCGGATGATATTGGATATTCATGCCATTGTTGTGAATTACTGTTCCTCTGTGGGGTTTGTATGTGGCTACTGTAATGTGTTCCTGAGCAAATATTTTCTTGTAGACTTGTGTGACCCACGGTACCCTTGTTGCTGCATATTGTTGGGACCTGATACGGTGGTGTGATATGCTGACTTGTGTGTTTCCCATAATTGGGTTGAAATTCTAAGTCTTGAGATTGAGGGTTTCCTGTTGAGATATTTGGTAATGTAAAGGGTTTCAAATTATGAAGCCCCAAGTTTTGGGTTGTTGATGGAGAGACAACTGGTCTATAAATAACTTGCCTCCCTTGAGGTGTAGCCGCTGGTTTTTCAGTGCTGATTCTAACATTTCTGTTCTTTTTTTGGGTCATTGTAATTGTTGGATTGGAAATCCAATCCTTGTGAGTGAGTGTTTTTGGATGTATTTGGTAGTTGTGACTGATTGTTTGTTAAGGTATTCTGTATTGTAAAGGGTTGCATTTTATGAAGCCCCAAGTTTTGAGCTGTAGAGGGAGAAACAAATGCTCTATAAATCACTTGGCTCCCTTGACCTGCGTGAGCCTGTTTATCAGTGGTTAATCCAAGGTTTCTTTCTTGGTTTGGTATGGGTTCAGTCTCAGATGGTTTCAAGGGGTTTGGAGCCACTATCTTCTGCTTGGTCTGCTTTCTGGGTTTTTTATTTGTATTCCTTTGAGCTGATTTTTGACTGTTCTTCATGTTTGAAAACTGCGGATCATTGATACTTCCTTCTCTGCTGGATGCTGCTGATACATTCCTACTGTGAGCCCCTTCCCTTTGATCATTGACACTTCCTTCTCTGCTGGATGCTACTGATACATTCCTACTGTGAACCCCTTGCCTGCTTGTAATGGAATTGGACTCTGAAGTATCATTGTCATCTGGGTTTTTGGCAACCATTTTGGGTTCAGATTTCCACTTGCGTGTCCCAAGTTCAACTGCAGCAAGTCTCTGGGTTGGAGTAGGAGTAGTGGTACAAATATTGGCCATTTTTTGGTGTTCCACAGGGGAATGAAAGGATGCTGTATTTAGCATTTAACTCTTCAGCTCAGTATGTTGGATATGGTACACAATTGATGTCCCCTCTTGATTTGCTCTTGGCGCCTTCTGTGATAAAATTCGGTGGCAGTGTCCTTCGCGGCAATTGTGTTGTAAATTCAATGTGGTCTTGATACTTTCAGCATGGGGATATTCTGTTAACGGGGTGATGACAAAGCTCCTCATTTGATAAAATGGTGATATTCCTTGATCTTCCATTTTTAATACCTCTACAACATAATCAGTGGTGAGTCTGCCCCTGATTGACCATATGGTCTTGACACAACCAATGTAATCCTTGGTGACATGTGTTGATTCAACCTATCATATCAATCAAGAAAGGGTTTATTATTCTGTGTCACGATAATGTCCATTTCCCTAATACCCTCATGAGTTGCTTTAATAAAATGACTCACCAGCACAAATGAATTCTTCTGAATTTTGTTTTTGTCATTCAACTTGAGTGAGTGAATTGGTTGGATTTTCCTGGTGGGAAATTGTGCCAGCAGATGGGCAGGTGCCAATTCTTGTGACTCTGATGGAAGTTTCTTTTGGGTTTCATAGGGATAGTTGATGGGGGGATTAGGGTCTTTGTATCCCATTGATTGAGATATGATTGATTTCTCAAAGAGGTCTGAGATACTAGACAAAGCTTCAAAATAGGCCTTGAGTTCATGATTAAAGAGAGAACCTCCGGATAATATTGCACGCATCGTTTCGTAATTAGCAAATGTGACAGCCAAATCGTGGCCTGGTTGCTGGTGATTGGAATGAACCAAGGCTTTTTGCAATAGGGAATTGAAACTTTCAAATTTTTCCGTTGAAAAAAGACTTGCAGTTCCCAAGTGTCCTATTGAGAGAGGCAAATGATCAAGTATGTGAAACTTGGGCTTGTTAAACCACCTTGCTGACATGAGTACAACATGATGGAGGAATATTGCTATCTTCTGATCAAGCTCTTCCAAATAGTCTTCCAAGATGGGAATTGAAGTCTGGTATATCAGTGGAGCCAGGTTGCACAATGAAATCCACAATGTCCTTTGTGCTTCATCCATAAATTGAAAGAAAACAAATGGGGCCATTTGAAGGACCGTCTTGAAGTGCTTCCCAACCAGACTCTTGTAGTGTTTGACAAAGTAAACTCCTGAAAGAGGCGCTAGATGAAGGGAATCTGTGTTGAAGCTGTCCCAAGATGCTATTAGCCTTTGGCAATTTGTAGCCGGCAGCTTTTTCATGAAATCACGTATCAAGTATTTGGCTGGACCTAACAAGAAAGCATGTAAAACCTCCACTGGGGTGTCTCTGGCTCCATCAAAACCTATCATTCATTGGGGAATGGAACAGTGAGGCATCAGATATTGTAACATCCTCCAGATCATTAGTAAAATTAGAGCAACCCTACCTTTCAAGCGCAAGAAGGGATTGAAAAGCTTGTCAAAATTACTAGCTTTCAACTTTGTAATCTCTTCCACTTTTTTACTTTCTCTGGTCTTCCATTGCGAAACAAATTCATCATTAATAGTATCCTGTATGCCATACTCTTTGGTTTTTCTGGTGTATTCAAACTTAGTCTCTTTAACTGCAATATCCCAGAGGTCATGTGTTCGAGATATTGTTTCACTCCATTTGCGCAGATGAGGTTGTGCCTGATCAAAAATTATGTAAATCAGTCTGGTGAAAAGTTATGGAAGTATGACATATCAGGGCAATTTACCCTTTCACCCATTGAGTTCAATCCAATACTCCCCCTTACATAAACCTGTGAGGCCTTGTCTGCCAGTTTATCTACCTTCAGGTGACATATTCGACATGGGTTCAGGGAAACACCTGGGTTGGGTGTATTGGTTATCTCCGCATGCATTGGGGAGTCACCAAGAAAGCATAAGACTCCAGTCATGACCAGAACCTCTTCCTTGAGCCCTGCATCATATGCGACAAATCCATTGGTGATCAAACCACTTAAGAAGATTGTTCAGTATGTAACAAATCCATGAAATAATTATCAAGAAAAATCACATACTTTATTTCATCCACTACACCATGAAAAAACAATTGTCACTTGATATCAAGTGACATTACTCAACTTTGGTTACAGCTTCAAAGCTACTCCATTCCTACTCTTAATTTAATTTTGGTCTTCTTGATGTTCATTTTGAAAATATTCAGCAAAAAATGAGCGTCAGCTCAGCGCTCACTGCAGCAAAGCTCAGCCTGCTCAGCAGTTCAGCTCATAGCCAACTTTGGTGCAGTCCAGGGCTCAGGGTGGCCAGGAGCTTGGCATTTACTGTGGCATTGCTCAGCTCCCATTGTACCAAAGTTCAGGGATCCCCATGAAATAGATCAGTTCTCATTGAAACTGAGCAGAATTCATTCTACATAGTTTTAGGAAAAGAAAAGGTCTGGATAGATTGTGGATAGCTGGCTGGAGTTGGCCGGATGTCACTTGATATCAAGTGACAATTGTTTTTTCATGGTGCTATCTGATCACCCAACTCAAGGACTCCAGCACAGTTTGAAGTAGACAGAAAATGGCAGTTGTATTGTTGATTGGTTTCAGAAGGAGGAAGACCAGAGAGAGTGTAGTAATATGATATGTGTTTGTTCCATTGTTTGGAGACGTTTCCAGATGTGTCATCAGCATACAAGGTGATTGGAACATGACGAATGATACGGCCATTTGCTTTTAATCTCCATGGGTTTGGGAATGGAACCTGTTTATTAATGTGTGGACCAATCTCTGGAAATTTTGATTATGAAGGAAGTCACAGGAGTCAACTATACCAAATATAGCACTATAAGTATGATGGCATAACCAAGAAGTTAGCACGTACCCCATATTTCATTGCGGAACAATGCTGTCACTGGAAGACCATGCTTTGTAATTTCAGAGTAAATTAGATGTAAATCAGAACACTTAACGCTGAACAAATGATGTGAGTCATATGTAAGCAAGTGAGGTATAAGCAGCTTGAGATTATCTTGGATAGCCTCCCCAGAAAATCTGGGCCGTATGCACTTTGAGTGTAGTTCCCCATTGGCCAAGTAAAAGAATATTGGGATGACCAAACTGCCATTCATCAGCTGTGTTGGTTCATAAATGAAAAAATGTTTTCCACCAATTGATACCATTTGCACCCGCATGTCTGAAGGGAGCATCTCACGCCATTTCCTACTTTGGGAGAACTTGTAGATATTGAGCCCAAGAGGATCTATTGGATAGAAATCCAACTTGGAATTGACCTGAGGGTTAGCCAAATCCTAAAAATAAATAACAAACAAGGAGCTACAGGTCAGTAGGTGTATGAAACAAAAGCAGGGGCAGAAACTTTGGAATGCAAGCCCAATATCAGAATAAGATGCGTACCAAAATGAGTAAATTTTCTAGGCTTAATGAAAAGCACTTATTTTTCCTGACACTGATGCTTTCCCTCAGGTTCATGTGGAGTATTTCCCTCATTCTATATCTCCACCTGAACAAGGTTGACCAGTGTGGTAAATACACTTCCAATACTTCACAGAGTGCCTGCACTTTGTCATATTGGGTGCGTGGCATTAAGTTATGCATATGGCCAGTGATCATTAAGCAAATCAGATGCTGAGAAGAACATGCGGAAATCAGGTATCAGTGCTAAGCCCTCTTCCGCAGCGCTGGTGACCCAAAAAGCATGACTTGCCTCCCTGCTTGCAAAGGGATACCACTCGCTCCGCCGGTCCACCACCCTTTTCCCCCTCATCACGACATCCCAGTTCTCTCCCTCCGAGTCCGACTGCTCTTCGCTGACTTGTCTTTCTATTTCCTCCCAGAGCATCTCCGCAGCTATTCCACTGCTTGACATTTCGCTGCCGCTGACCCTGGAATCCATAAATAACTGAACGGCTTGACCCGGATCCTTCAACGCTTGGTCCAACATTGAGTCGACACTTTCCGGATATTGATCAGAGTGCGTCCCCATTTCATAATCCCCTCTCCCATTGCTGTTGATTTGACCATTAATGACCTGTCCAACGTCAATCTGACTTGAATTCATTGTGTCAATTCCTTCGCTGCGACAAAGCTGCAAAGCAGCCTGAATCACCTTGTCCCTCTCCAACTGCTCCTTTAGCTGTCGATGACGTGCTGTTAACACATGTTTCCACACAAGCGAAGTTGAACGACCGGCAAAAAGATTGCAAATGTATCTTGGCTTTAACCCAGGAGCACCGTTCTTGACTCGGAAGTCTAAGAAATTGGAAGTAAGATGTATTAAAAATAGCAATATGATGTTTCAAATTTATGCATGCCGCACAAAAAAAGCTCACCAGACCAGTCAATGACTGAACGAGGTTGTCTGCGCGGAGGCATTGAGAAGAAGAAAATGGAAGCTGATGTCAAATCTTGATTGTTCTTGATTTGATTTAGGAATTATTGATTGAGGCCAAATCACCCTGCTCCCACAACTGCCCGCATATAAGTAGTCGCACTATGTTTTCCATGGACCCAACCACGGCGCCAGCATATTGCATTCACACCACCTTCACCACTGAAGCCATCTCGGTAACCAGGCTAGCTTACCAACCTTTCCTATTCCCCCATTCCCATTGACACCGTGCAGGTTCTGATATCTCCGCACCAGTCCTAAGTACCATGATACACCCTAACAACGTAACCCCTAACCACCGAAACAGTGGAGGTGTGATACCCTCGCGCAACCAAATCTCTCAAGCTGGATTGTTGAGTGCAACCACTCATGAACGATCACCCACCTCGCAAGTGAATTCTCAAATAGAAGCCCTTCGTAACCAAAGCAACATGTCTGGTATGTCCCTTTCTCTCTGCATCTTGAATCCCACATTCAGCGCAATCATAATTAACCATCTTGCCACCCCCTCCACTAGCTCGCTACAGCCCCATTGTCCCGGGTGCAACTCGTCGCCAGGGCAGCATTACCCCAAGTCCTGGTCTCCAAGAAGAAACTGATGCGACGGCTGCTGACTTGTCCACCAGTACCCGCCATAATCTGCCCGTGGATACGTTGGACTTTGGTGACTACCCAGAAGTGAACAACGACGAGGGTATCAGTTCTCCTCGCGCAACCGTGGAAACCGACATCAGACACCCAAATGCTAACTCTGCCCCTTTGGCTGTGTCCCATGCGTGGCGTCCCAGCACTACCCGCAACCAGGCAATGGAGTCTTACTCAACCCTGCCTCTCGATATCGAGGTTGCCTACAATATTCACGGCCTCTTAGGGATCACGTCAGAGAATAGGCCCCTCGTTGATGCCTTGAGTCATGTAAGTCCCTTGGCTAACTGTATATGTCGCCAAAGGAACTGAATCCGCGCCTCATCTCATCATCTCCTAGGTGTCAGGTGACCAACGACACTATGTGCAGGTGTGCATGTATGTGTCTCTTTGACAAATGCTTGCCCCACACTTAGGAGCCCAATCTGCTCGCGACCATGTATATGGTGCTGCCATTCGAGTGAGTTTTTCTCTGAACAATCAAAATCAACAAGGAGTTAATGATTAACCCCTTGCTTTGTAACTGGAAGGCCCGGTCCCGCCATCAGATCCAAGAGATCCTGATGGATCCTCAGCACAAAGCATATACTCAGACCCAAGACCCAGAAGGGCGGCCGTACGACTATACACCTCTGACATGCATGAGGGTAAGTCAATTCCTACGACCTCATGCAATGCTGATACAACTAACCCTATGTCATCTACACAGAGGTGGATGACAAACCAATCACAACCCTTCAAAACCAAACATCTCCCCCCACAATTCCATGAGGGAGACAGCGAAGCCATGGCAAGCGTTGTTGGATTCATTTGCAATCTGCTCAAGCAAGAACGAGCGTCGTTGCGCACCTTGGTAAGTCTCATGCTTTCAGTTCATTCAACTGAATATCAGCATTGTTATCTTGCTAATGGGCTACTTCAGCTCCTGACCAATATCAAAAGGGATGGGGGCCGATGTGGCGGGGGTTTTGTGCCAAGGCTCTATGACCTCTTCTTTGTCATAGAAGCCAGTTTCCGAACTCGCGATCAAAGACGAACCACCCAAGAGGTCGAGCAACTGATGACCCCAGCACTCAAGCTCCAAGTCAACTTAATGCAAATGATCACTGCCCATCACTTTCTCAACCGACTCCCTGGAGACTCAGCATCGCAATGGGAGCTAATTGATGATCAGCTCAACCAGATCAGGACATGGACGGGTCACAAGAAGCAAGCGTAAGTTTGTTCTATACATACACGTCATGGGATGGAAGAACTGATGTCACCATTGATCTCAATACCGCATAGGTTTGCAACCTTGTTAGTACGCCGAGATCGAGAGCTTTTCACTGGCCGGGCGATGATTGAAGACATCAAACCTCAAATGGTTCGGCTCCCAACCAACGAGGAAGTTGAAGAGTTGCGCTTGTCCATGGCAGGTGAGACTGAGGGGGCAGACCCCCTTATAGGTGATAACGCATTGCCAATGTGAAGCATTGCTTTCACATGGCATCCGTCTTATCTGTTTTGCTCCTGTGACACGGGACCATCGCTACCCCTTCACTTTTCTCCACTTTTCTCCCCTTATCTTTTCTTTGCTGCACATTTAGGCTAGTGAGTAGTTTGTAGTCTACATCTGCAAAACCACATTGTGGATTCAGTTTTTTTCCGATTGGATTTCTATTTTATTTTTTTGGTTTGTTTGACTGTGCGGATTGGATTTCTAGTTTATTTTTTTGGTTTGTTTGACTGTGCGCCGTAGTCCGATGCAGCATAAGTAAATACAATATGTGTTGACGAGAGCATGCAGAGAGTAGCGAGCTGTAGCGAGCGAATTGACAGGGCACTGGACCTGTATGGGTATGCCACCGGCAATCGGCCGGGGAGCCAGAATGGCCGGGCGGGGCCAGATTATCCCCGCAGCCTGCGACGGCAATATGCCGTGCAAGTGAATTGGACGATGGGACACCGGCGGATGTCCGGGAAAAAGCCGTGTGAGCCCTAGTATTGCCCCCGCATGCAACGGCATTATGCCGTGCAAGTCCAATGGACGGCGGGACACCGGCGGAAGCCCAGCAATCAGCCGCGGGAGCCCCGTCAACACTTGACGTTAGATTGACAATATGCCTGGGGACCTCGGTTTGCCGTTGCGCAGTGGCTGACGTGGAACCCGTCAATTTGACAAAGGACACCGCGGAATTATGTTGTCGACATGCACCCGCGGTGTATTCATGGTGTTCTCGATAGACAAATACCGACCAAATCAAATTGAGACAATACACCAACATCTAATTGATCCCTGGGACGACTTCCAGATTGAGACGCGCAACATCAAGATCAAGAAAGAAGAAGCAAAACAAATTGTTGAAGAGCAATTAGAAGATATCACAGCAAACAACGAACACATCCTATTCACCGACGGCTCTAGCATCCCGGAAAGCGGGACGGCCGCTGCGGCAATCCTCAACAGATCAATCTCAAAGGCATGCCGCATTGGCGACCATCAAGAAGCATCCTCATTTGAAGCCAAAGTACTCGCCGTTAAACTTGGACTCAAAACCACTCTTGACAAGTTCTGTGACCCTCTAGACGACTTCCGACACACCAGCAAACAACTCAACATTTTCATCAACAACCAAGCAACAATTCTGTCAATAGCAAGACCACCCAAGCCAACATCCAATCAATCAGTATCCTACAACATCTACAAAAAAATGAAACTATTGACTGACCTTTTTGATTTCACTATAACACTCTTCTGGTGCCCAGCCCATGTCAACATACCAGAAAATGAAGCGGTAGACCAACTAGCGAAGGAAGCAACCGCCCCATTGTATCAACATCACCACATCGATCCAACCAGAACACTATCGAACACCCAACAAATTATCTGGACTCAAATTAAATTCAACAAGATAAAGAAACCAATCAAACGCAACAACGTCACCCTTTCAACCTATCCAATTAAAATCTTCAAAGAACTCAAATCACTTGAACAAAGCAAAAGCAGTATTATCTACCAACTTTGATCCGGCCACTCTCCACTCAACAAATATCTACATTCAATAAAAAAATTAGACTCACTGTATTGCGACATCTGTAAAAAAGAAGAAGACACCAATCACTATATATTAAAATGCAAAAAATATTACTTTCAAAGAAAAGAATTCCGCCAAACAATCAATCAAGAAAAAATCAAAATTAATGTCAATTCACTCAGAGATATCTTAGACTCGCCAAAAGCTCTCCACGCTCTATCAAAATTCATACTATCAACAAATAGATTCAACAATTTACAACTATATAAAGATCAACACACAGAATAAAAAAAATAAAAACACATTTCTCTCATTTTCTGACTCAGGCAGCAATTATAAACAGGTATTTGAACATTATTTAGGAAGTATTTGAACAGAAAAACTATTAAAATTTTATTAAAAAGATAATTCAATTTTTCTTCAAAAGTGATTCAATAGCTGCAAGGTTATAAACCAGTTCACGTAGCTCAGCTACGAAGAAGAATCTTCAGCCTTCTTCCTGGTAGCAATGGTATAGCACTAGTAGAACCCACATACAAAAGTGGATGCTGTATTGAGCTGTAGTGATGTTTCATCACTCTTGTTACTATTTTTTTTTAAAAACAGCATCTCAAATCGACCCTTGAGGTTGATTTGAAATGCTTTTGAAAAAAAAAAAATAGTAACTTCTTATTAAATATTAATAAGAAATTATCTCAAATTTTTCTCAAAAAAAAGTTCAAATACACTTTATAATTGCTGCCTCACTTCCTTTGATTAAAAGTTATCACTTCCTTTGGTCAAAAGTCATCATTTCCTTCGGTTAAAAGTCATCGTTATCTTCTTCTATCTCAAAAAAAAGAAAAACGCACAGGATAAAATGGGGGGTAGAGTGGGCGGATACAAGAGGGTGTCGACGTCGCTCAGTACTCTCCTAAAACTACGGTTCAAGGTGTGTAGAGGAGGCCTACACAGCAAACTGCCTGGGAAACAGAATGCATGGTGTTGAGCGGCTCGGCATGGTCTATTTCTGGTACCACAATAAGAGTTGGATTTCTTTGTCTTCATTTAGGCCGTGTTCTTTTTTTCCTTTTTTTTTCCTTTCTTCTCCTCATTTTCAAAAATTAACACATCTCTCAAGGTTATCTTACTTAAAAAAATACTTAGTACTTCATTTTAGTTAAGTTTCAAAACATCATCGAGTGTATTTACAAACTAGTATTCACCAATAGTGCGCAATGTCGAAATCAATAAGCACTAAAAAAAAAAAAAAAGAGTCCAGCCCCGTGATTTCCTGCCGAAATACATACGCCAGGATCTGTTGGACAATCACTATTGCACGCACCCGTTTGATCCTCCTCTTTCCTGATGATCTGAGTGACGTCATCCACCCTTTTCACTTGATATCATCGTATATCATCCCAATCATGTCAAATACATACACCACGTGAGATTCAAAAAATAAGTGTGGCAATCAGCTCAGCCTTGAACGGAATGGATTCTCCCTCACTTGGCACTTTGAACCAGTCTTTCCTGTGCGCACGGCAAAGGAACCACTTCTCAAGTTCTACCTGGTTTAAGGTTTTTCCTCTCGGTCTCGAGGTGAGCCAGTACAAAGACCTCACACACGACATTAAATTCCCTCCGTGCATCTTTCGCCAAACTTAACATTTTACAAGTCCCTTCACCACCTCGGATGACAAAAAGGATCCAGAAGGGCCCACACAACAGTGAATCGAACTTTCGAGGGTGTGAGACATGAATGAAGTGTGAGTCAGCCCCTGTCAACGCGCTTGCTTGATTCTAGTAGCAATTTGTATTCACGCTGGGAACTGTACGTACACAGAAGATAAAGGCGATTGGTCGATTTTAACGCGTTGAATGCTGTTGAAGCTGGTTGAATGCGTATGTGTAGATTTTCACAAGACTTTGATCCCCACCTGCCTATTCTTTCTTCAGCTAATCATCAATGTCTGCCAGGCCTTGGACGTTCCAGGGACTGGAAGGTCCGACTCCCATAGCGATTGGGAAGTTCAGTCAAAAGTTGTATGGAAACTTGTCATCAAAATTGGGTTGTGATTAATTGATGAACTACATATTTACAATATTAATAGAGATTAATAGGCTGAACTTCCCTATAAAAATGAGATATCACACGTTGTTCAACAATGACACGCCCAGCCGGAGGCTGGACTCAGCGGCCGGAGGTCGTGTAGGACCTCTCCTTGAATCCCAACTAGGCCTGGAAGGTGCGTATGTACAACATAAAAAGGTGCATATATTTACATAAATGTTTGTGCAAACACGATTCGTCTGTGCTTCCACTTCTTTTGACTGCCGAACCTCAGGAAAGAAAAGCCAGCACCTTCAGGTGAGAGTGCCTTCCTTGGACCATCATCCTGATCATGCGCAAAGAAGCTTGGGAACTTCTTGCTGTTTCACTAAGTAAATCGAGATTGCATGCAACATCTTGAAAAGCCTTTGCTGGTTCTTGCGCTGAACGAGTTTAGTGTTTCTATCTTTTTTTTTAAAAAAAAATGTAGCTCTCTTCACCTTGGCGCAGAAGATCGACTCTCGGCCTGTGACGCTATCATACCGCAATGACGCCGGGCGGCCAGCGCCCGGCAGGGCATCATCCTCTACCCGACTGGCGAACGCCTCACCGACGGAAGCTCAAGCGCCTGGTCGTTATTCCCTGGAAGCAGCGTATGTGACGACTCGATTTGCATCTCAAAGGTTCCTTTGCCAGTGGTGTTAGGAGATTCTCTGTTCTGACAGCAATATTTAACTGGGTTGGATTCTCTTTTGATCATTCGCCACGTCGTCCCGGGGCTCAGCCGAGGATCGCGTGTCCCAATTACACTACCCCCAACGAACCCAGTAATCAAACCAATCTCGGGCATGTGCGTGGTTCAGCTTTGCACAAAACCACCTTGACTTCTGTAAATATTAACTAACCTAACCGTGTCACTTTCCCGACTACTTTTCTTCCTACTTATCCAGGAATGCTTGCTCATACGACCCATATCAATGTTAACCGTCGTAACACTTTTTTGACTGGATTGCATACACATGACCTCTTTCAATGTGCTGGGCATTAGAGATCGGACGGCTAGTAAGTCAGAGCTGGGTATCTACCATTCCAACGACGAAAGTATCATTTTCACTCACTGAACATCAACATACATGGTGCTGGACATTGTGCATCTACATACAACCTGAACACCTCAGATCGTGGAGGACCCTTACCAGCAACTACTCTGGACTTCAAGCTGGCTTTCGTCTTCTCTTGTCCTCCAATTCTTCCCCTTTCGTGTTCTGTTCATTCGCGAGCTTTCTTTGTATCTCTTTGGGGTTTCCTTTCTCTGTTGATCAGTGCGCTTTCTCCGCATCAGTCTGTAGAAATAACTTGGGGCTTTCTGTCTTTTTATTTATTCCTCATGCAACTATCTTGTCTTCTCACTGGACAACCACCAATCATAGTCTAAGATCCTAAGTCACTATGATCCCAAGTCACTAGCTATCAACAGCTACACTTCCTTCCTTTGTGCCACGCACTTCCTCCTCCTGCACTATGTACGTGCATCATAGCTAGGGTTGACGGCGCCACTTTTGGGAAAGTGCGCGCCTCCGGGCGCCTACCTGGCCCCTCCGGGGGCGCGCCAATGGCTGGCGCGGTGAGTGCGCGCCCCGGCGTAGTATCTAAGGCCCCAAAAGGGGCTATAGAGGGTTAATTCACATTTTACTTTTTTTTCTTTGTGAGATTTGTTGGTGTAAATGGGTACCCCATCGGGTAACCCGAGTTTTGGCCCCCTATTTACCGGGGATTCCCTTGTCAGATTGACCCCCCCCCAACCGGGTATCCCCGGCCGGGGAGCACTTTTTGCGGGGGTGCGCGCCCCTCTGGTTTTTTCAGGAAAGGTGCGCGCCGGGGGCGCGGGTGCGAGGCGCGCGCACATCGGCGCGCCCCAGGGGGTGGCGCCGTCAACCCTAATCATAGCGCTTGCTAGAAAACGACACTTGCGAGAAGTGGAGTGAGGTAATGATATTCCTTTGATACCGTTATGATTCTCGATATGTTGGAACTTATGTATCTTCCCCATGGCGGATATCTTCATAATGATAAGCTAGCAGAGGATGTGTAAATCCGTTCTCATTTCCTATCATTTGATACCAAGTGTTGTTTTTCTCTTGCCTCGTGCACGACTTTGATGTTTTCCATTTTTTTTGTCATGCCAAATAAACCTGGAGAGGATTGTGATTGCGGAATTACATAAGTCCCTCCATTCTCCTCCATTTCTCAAGCTCACAATGTAAAAGATTACATGTAAATATGATGTGATCGCTGCAGGATAAGCATCCCCTTTTCGGAAGGAGTGGCAATCCCTTTGTATTCAAACTCTTTTTTTTTTTTTTTTTTCAGTCATGACTCATGGCACTCATGAGTCATGAATTGCTTTTGTGGTTCTGTCGGGTTCTGTCGACCGTTTATGTCATCACATCATATAAACGACGATCATCAGAGAAAAAAGGGAGACTTGCTCTTGACTCGTTGAGTTATGCCCTCTCTGACAAATCTTTCCATCCCGAGTCTCATTGAGATCCAACGCAATTAATTTTCACATGACGTGGAAATGCCAAAGTAAGTGATGAAAAAATTCAAAAGTGAATTAACGAAGGCAACACCGCCACGCGATTTCCACCCAACGTGACCACTGAACTCAAACAATCATTTATCGCATGCGCCGTGCACAAAACCAGAAGAAAGACATAAATACATAAACGTGCCAACCTCGGCGTCGAGCGGGACGACGAAAAGATCAATGAGGATCAATCCCTTCATCTTTGCACAGCTTGCAGGATGTTCCTGTGCGCAAAGGAGCAACTTCTAACCTCAGTATCTATGTATCTACATGTGATTCAGTTCTTTTCTCGGTCTGAAGGAGAGCTAATCAGTTTAGAGTGATCAGTGTGAGTCGCGGATCCAACTTAGGCTGCGTGGCTTTTTCTTCACGAATGTTGGGTATGTATCGATATCTCCTAGCTGGGCAGCTCAGGGCAGTTCACATTGGAAACTCAAAAGACCATCTTTATAACTCCTTTAACATGCGTGAATATTTGAAGGGCACCCGTGGACGAGGCATTCTGACATGGTGAATGAGTCAATATTAAGCCTTTGGAAGTCCAGCCTAACCTTATACATACCTGCAAAAATAAAATATCTGGAATATTCAGGATATCTGTGATTACCAGTTTTTCAAGTGTTTTAAAAAAAAACAAGGGCTATGGCCTGCCCCTGACCCTAGCCCTAACCTAGACCTAACTGAAACCTAAACCAAACCTAAATTAACCTTAACCTAACCCTCCTCTGGGGGTATTTCTTCATTTTTTTATATTTTTTTCTCTTATTACAGATATTCCAAATATTCCAGATATTGTTTTTTTGGCAGTGACTATATGTTTCTTGACATATTGATGTAGATCAATCAGTTCCCCATGTCATAATGCCTTGTCCAGGGGTGGAGTCTCACTGTCTCATCAGGTTTCATCCTCAATATGTACCCGGGCGTTCTTGAAGGTTCCGTAGCAAATGTGGGTTCTGTAGCAAATGTGGGTTCCGTAGCAAATGTGATTCATGAAATCAAATCTATGTCGACGTGCTTATCATTTTGTTTCAACATGAATACATATTTTAATAGAGCGACCCGCGGGTGTGATGAAGGATGCACCACTGTCGTCACCCTACATACTAATACATAGCCTCTGTACCCACGCTGTCGAGGCTAGAGAGTAGCCTTTCACACCTCCTCGTTTCATCTCGCTTTCCTGCATACCCTCACCCTTTTTATTTGCAGTCAAACCACCCCCCCCCCCTCAAGCTCGCTGCCCGGCTGCTGTGCAGCCCCGCAGCGACCACACGCACACCAAATAAACCGCTTTCCATGTACAACACACGTAAAGAGGGGCTTCCTCCTCGCGGTGATCTTCCACTGCTCGCGTCCTTCTCTCACTTCCTATCCCAAAGACCAACTCTCAATTCAACTTTTCCTTTATTGACCCAACTCCTTCATCATGTCACTTCCTTCCAACCCGATGGGATTCCACCAGGCGAGCCAGTCTTTCTCAGGTCCATCACCATCATCTCGCCAGTCTACACCTTTGTATCCTAATAATGCCTACCACAACAATGCGCGCTTCCCTCAGTCAACACTTGGTTCTCATCATGACCCCTCTGCCAATGTATTGAATCACCAACGCACTCCTCATGATCATTCCTCTCTGCCTCATCATCTTGCCAACCAGCTTGCTCTTCACCAGCGTGCCAACCAAGACTCATCTACCTACTCTCATCAATCCCTTCATTCCCACTCCAACACTAATACTCCCCGCCTTGCTGCCAACTTTTTTTTGCCTGATTCCCAATCTCTAGGCACCATCTCGCTCAGTGATCAAAGCGGCAGTCACTACTATGTCCCATCCAATTTGCATTCTTCCGCTAGTCTGAACCACTCTTCAACCAACCATTCACCTATTGTTCCGAGTCCGTTATCCCACTCAGCGCACAATGCTGGGACTCCCTGCCCGTCTTCCACAATCTCCACTGTCCCATCCAACGCTTGGCCCCCGCGCCCGGCCACAAGGAGGCGTGCAGTGCCTGCCACTCCACAAACTGCACCTACCCCTCAACACGCCGCACCTGCCACTCAACAAGCTGCACCTGCTACTCAACATGCTGCACCTGCCTCCTCCACTCCGGCTGCTCCGCTTGCGGACCTCACCAAACGAAAATCCAGGAAAAGAAAATGCCTTCAACCAGCCGATCAACCGCCCATTGCGCCCCGCTCCCGTGAAGAGCTTATGAAGGAGTCTGAAGCCCAGCTGGCAATCACAGCTTGTCTGAACTCCAAGAAGGCTATGTCAGATGCTGACCGAGCACACTTTCGTGAATTCTATTGCAAACAACGGCAGTTACTTATCATCGAAGCCATTGAGCGAGGCGTCTCTGTTCCAATGGTTGATGAATACTTGTAAGTCGGCCCACTCTGTCTTTTTTTTCTAATACCTGCTGATGACACCTCATTCCCATCTGCCAATCAGGGGACGGCGCATGCCTTTGAAAAAGCCCACAAGATGGAATCACTTCATGAAAACGCCAGGCGCGCGGGCTGAATTCCGCGGTAGTAAGTAGCATACATCAACCAGTCACTGGCCACCACCAATGCTAACATTCAATCTGATTTGGAAGGCCGAAAAGGCATCAAGCACCGACCTGCTATGGGAGGTGTTTCCAGCCTATGGCACAGCCTTACCCCTACCGAGCAAGAATCTTACAAGGAAGGCCGCGCGCTCTCAACTGGAGCCACAGATAGCCGGTCTGCAGCCACTCAACACAATTCGTCGGGGGGCAACGTCTCAGGTCCTGCCGGCGGAGATGAAGGCAATGGTCTTGCGGGTGAACGTGAAGGTGATGGTCCTGCGGATGGCTTTGAAGATGTTGACTCAGATGGTTCAGGTGACGTGGATTGGGATGATCGTCACTTGGTCTCTCTCAAACGCGCAAAGAACCATGTTGATAACTATCTCGATGACTGGTTTGGCAAGGCAAGTGTCCACGTCTTAATGATTCCCTCCCTCAACAATTACTGACTGCTCCATGGCAGGCAGTACACGTTGCCAAGACTGCCAACTGTGAGATGGTTCTTTTTGTTGTTTCCAGACACATAGCTGCCCATTCATTTCAACTAGTCAGGGCGACCCATGGCGCCAGCACCTTTGTTTCCACGGCTGCTAGACTCGATGGAACCAGAAATTATGGTACACGCTTGCAGGCATACCTGACAGGTTACGAGGTAGCTGAAATTGCTCAATGCGCAAAGTCCAAGAAAGGTAATCCTCTCTTGGTTTTCCCCAGCTGGCCGCTATACCGTATGTACTGACGGACTCTCTCCTACCCAGGTGTAGCCAAACTCCTGCCTGTTTCTGCAATCGCGCGGATGTCCACTCTTGTTGGTACGCATCATTTTCTTGCTTACTTGTTCACAGCTACTCACAATTCTCCAATGCCCAGCCAAGAAGACCAACAGGGCGCAGTCACGTTGGCCCTGGACAAACACCGACTTCAAACTGGCTAAGATCAAGTACCGCCTGGAGTTACTCCCCAGTGCCAAAACCCAGCCCAATTGGCTCAAGAAGCCCAGTCGAGGTTTGCATCCCTCCTTCCAAACAATTATCCACAACGACCTTGACAACAACCTTATTGATGTGGTCTACGACCCCTCCATCCCCGATGGTATAACCAAGGAGCAATTCTTGGGCATGAGCCCTTCCCCATTGCTCCATGATTCTTCTCGGTCACCTTCTTCCTCCCCTGACCATCCTGACTTGCCCCATAGTGAAAATTGATGTGCTGTTGTCCTGTTTGTTGCCTTGCCCTGCTGCTTTCTGCACCTGTTTTGTTGAGCAATCGCTAATGTCTCTGTCTCTTCTGATGTTATATAAGATGTTTTCTACTGTCTCTCTCTTCTAGTGTTGTTGGTTTTGGTTCTCTTATTCATCTCCTGAGGTTGTGTCCCTTCGTTCTCTAGCAACTAACAACAATCAAAGCTAGAAGTACATAACCATTGCAACAAAAATCAAATAACCAATGAGAAATAAGAGCAAATAAAAATGGATGAGTACAGTTTGGCAAACAGCACAATTCAAATGTGTGCAATTATAACTCATGGTGTAAGGGGGCCATTGACATGATTCCAAGGGTGGAAATAATTTGTTTGATGGTTAAAGAAATTATTTCCACCTTTGGAATCATATCAATAGCCCCCATACATCCTGAGTTATGCTTGTGGATGTATTACTGCACCTACCACACTCATATGTTACAATTCACAATGTCCTGGGTGTATTGCCATGATTCCAAAGGTGAAAATAATTTCTTTAACCATCAAAAAAATTATTTCCACCTTTGGAATCATGTCAATAGCCCCAGTTCAGCCTGAGTTACACATGTGCACACATAAGTCTAGTGAGTGCACCATCAAGTCCACGTGTATAACTCAGGCTGTACTGGGGCTATTCACATGATTCCAAAGGTGGAAATAATTTTTTTGATTGTTAAAGAAATTATTGAAACATTTGGAATCATGTCAGTAGCCCCAGTACAGCCTGAGTTGCACATGTGCACTTGATACTGCATTCACCACACTTATACCTGCACAGTGGCAACTCAGGCTGTACTGGGGCTACTGACATGATTCCAAATGTTTCAATAATTTCTTTAACAATCAAAAAAATTATTTCCACCTTTGGAATCATTTTAATAGCCCCAGTACAGCCTGAGTTACATGTGTGCACTGAATACTGCACTCACCACACCTATATGTGCACATGTGCAACTCAGGATGTACTGGGGCTATTGACATGAATCCAAAGTTGGAAATATATTTTTTAATCATAAAAAAAACATTAGCAACTTTGTAATCATGTTCATTGCCCCAGTAAAGCCTGAGTTACACATGTGTACTGAATACTGTACTCAGCACACTTATATGTGCACATGTGTAACTCAGGATGTACTGGAGCTATTGACATGAATCCAAAGGTGTGAATACATTTTTTAATCATAAAAAACATTATTAACAACTTTGGATTAATGTCAATAGTCCCAGTAGAGCCTGAGTTCCACATGTGCAGATGTAAGTGTGGTCACTCGTGAGTGCAGTATAAAGTGCACATGGGCAACTCAGGATGTACTACAGATATTGAAATGAATCCAAAGGTGGATATATATTTTTTGATCATAAAAAATTCCATTCCCACCTTTGGATTCATGTCAATAGTCCCAGTACATCCTGAGTTGCACATGTGCACATGTAAGTGTGGTGAGTGCAGTACAGAGTGCACATGGGCAACTCAGGGTGCACTAGAGATATTGACATGAATCCAAAGTTGCTAATGTTTTTTTATGATTAAAAAATATATTCCCAACTTTGGCTTCATGTTAATAGACTCAGTACATCATGAGTTGCACATGTGGACTTTATACTGCACTCACCACACTTACATGTGCACATGTGTAACTCAGGCTCTACTGGGACTATTGACACAAATCCAAAGTTGGTAATAATGTTTTTTATGATTAAAAAAAGTATTCCCACCTTTGGATTCATGTCAATAGCTCCAGTACATCCTGAGTTGCACATGTGCACATATAGGTGTGGTGAGTGCAGTATTCAGTGCACACATGTAACTCAGGCTGTACTGGGGCTATTGACATGATTCCAAAGGTGGAAATAATTTTTTTGATGGTTAAATAAATTATTTAAACCTTTGTAATCATGTCAGTAGCCCCAGTACAGCCTGAGTTGCACATGTGCACATATAAGTGTGCTGAGTGCAGTATTCAGTACACATGTGTAACTCAGGCCTTACTGGGGCTATTAACATGATTCCAAAGGTGGAAATAGTTTTTTTGATGGTTAAAGAAATTACTGAAACCTATGGAATCATGTAAATAGCCCCAGTACAGCCTGAGTTACACTTGTGCACTTGATACTGCATTCACCACACTTAAAGTTATATGAGTTCCAATATGTCGGTTTGCACGCAAACCAACATTAGTTTTTTTAGGGAAGAAAAACTCTTCATGCCACACCACACTACTTCAAATTTCAAGTCATCAACATGTACCACATGACCTCAATTCATCAGGATCTTTTGAATTCTTCTCTAGTAACTTGGGGTATTACAATGGTTCTAGTAACTTGGGGTCTTACAATGGTCCATGATCAGTTTGCAAATATCTGCATCACATTCATTATAAACCATAAAAAATCCCATAAGGAATTATTGTTCAATGTCAAGCTTCAGTAAAAATTGTATGTTACAACCACCTAGCAAGAAACAACAGCGGCAATACTTGGAAACATTCTACAGCGCTATGACAAACAGGCAATTTATGAGAAATCTAGCACACGCAGACAAATTTGCCTAAATGACTAACCTTCTAGACCACCACTCCATTTTCTTGCTCAAGATCAGCACGCATTGTCTCGGCCAATATGTCTTCAATGTTAGCTAGGTAGGTTTCTTCGTCCTCGTCCTCCTCCTCTGGATCCTCGTCCTCAAAGGGAACGTCTTCCACGGCACCGCCATTAAGCACATGAATTTGATTTGAAGCAGATCTCCAGGAATGCCGGAGAGAAAACCATAAGCCAAGCTCAGTTTAATCCGGTTGATTTGAACGTTCCATAGTTCCAAGATGGTTTCATCATCTGTTTGCGCTGGTGTATCAGCCACCACTTTATGTATATCACGATTCCAATCAAGCTGCAAAGTGCATAAATGAATTGTCTCCGCATGGACAATGACTTCACATGATTTCAGCTTGTCGTCAAGAGAGCGATGATTAACTAAGAATGGGTGATTGACCAGCGAGTCAAGCAATGGAGGAATGTTTGCCGGCCTATCTGGATCTGTGATATGATCATTGAGTGCAGCTAAAAGAGCCACATGTTGAGTGTGATAATGCGTGGCCCATCGCATCAACCTCCTCGCTTCCCATCCAAGGCGCCGTATTTCCTCGGCAGATCGTTGATGTGATGCAAGCCGCCTGATCCCATCCTGTGTGTGAGGGTCGATTGCCCACGGCTCGTTGGCATTTGTGAATAAGCCATCGTTCCAAAATGTATCATCAGCCTGTAAACAAAGTAAGTTGGTATGTGTAATCGTAGGTGGAGCGGGTCGATTGGGATTGCTAGCTGCAAATTCCGTAGCTTGTGTGTTGTATGCTTCAAGGACGGTTTTTAGCTTGTTTGCTCGCTTCCGTAGAGCATCAAGTACACGTTGCTGTCCACGAGTACCTAGTGTGAATAATAAAAGTTACATTAAATTATTGTTTGAGCTGTGGCTTGTTAGGGGGTGCCTCGTTGCTCACCAAGAGTTGAACTTTCACCTGCGCGACAGACACGTAATAACGGCTGTTTTTCTTCCACAAGAGAGAGGAAGGCTCGCCGCAGCTCGGTTTTCAAGTACCAGAGAATCCTGAGTTTGTCTTTCTGTTCGGCTTACATGGGATGATGAGCAGAAGACTGAATGAGCCGAAACAATTGACTCGCATCATGTGCTTGAGCTGAATCAGATGGTGCACTCACGTGGTAAGTTGTCGACTACCCCGTTGGTTGCTACCCTAGCCCTCTGGGCTGCAAGATCGGTTTGAACTCGATCCACAGTATTTGCCCGATTCACAACTTGTTCAGGGGTCATGGGAACAGTTGCCCTGTTTTGATTGTGGGGATCAGGAATTGTTTTTTCCATTGATTAAGAAAACACTTACCAGGCCTGCTCCAATTCAATCTCCAAGCTGAGCAGACGGCCAAGCTCCACCTCTTGGCGCTCGTCGGTGCTACTGTTGAGGTGGTAATTCCTTTCGTCCCTCCATTGCTGCTCAAAGAAATCGTTTGTATACAATTGGCGTCCTGTGTTGGGATCCCTGATTGCGTGAAGCTCTTCCAAAGCTTCCCTAGACACACGATGCACGACCTTTGCATGCTTCAATTTCTGGGACAACCAGACAGCTATGTGCATAGGGTGAGAAGGATTAGTTTTGGTTATTGCGGATTTGTAGGAAAGAGCCTCACCTGCTGACTCGTTGAGCTGATTGGTGTAGTAGTCAGACCGGGCCTGGATTGCTGTAAGTCGGTGCAATCGAGTGGAAACACGGAGAGTAGATATCAAGGGGGATAGGAAGGCCCAAAGTCGTTCGAGGCACTCGCCATCAGAGAGCCCCCACCACCAATTCAGACGGGGATTGTACTTTACCTGGCAGGACCATTCATGTGCGTACGCGTGAAAAACGGAGGTGCCAAACATGAGGTCCCCCACGCGTTCAGTTAGTAAACCCCGCTGTTAAGGGCAAATAATATTAGCTGCTGTGATCTCCATTGATTGCTCCCAGAATGGCCAGTGAAAGGATTAACTCACCTTCCTGACGTGAGTTTCAAGCTGGCAACCCAAGTCATAAAGTATCCCAACTTTATGCTGTGGGAACACGGACAAGACATGATTGAGTATTGAGATTGGGTAATACAGCCTGAAATTGACAGCATTGCCTGTAATCAGTGACATGTTTTCAAAGGGGGTAAATTTCAACTTACTTCTCTCCAGTCTTATGGATGTTAACAAAAAGCAGGGGGATATCGTGACGACAAGCGCTTCCAAAAAGCCCATTGTCATCACACTTCTCCCAAGTGGTTTCGCCTCGAATATCATTTGCAGCCTTGTGCGAGTCGGCACAGGGAGGCTGGGGATGTGATCAATTAGCTTGGTGTTTGTGATTTTTTGAACAAAGATCACTCACATCAATTCCTTCAGCAGCAGAGTCAGTGGCGGCAAACGTAACTGCATCGGCCACTATTCTAGAGGGTGGAATGAATGCGTGGGGATATTTACTTTCAGGGGGGTTGTCCTTGCTGGCGTAGGCGTAATGTCGCTGCTGAAAGTTTCCATCAAGTGCCATGATGATGTCAGGTTCGGACTCATCAACCTTGACTTCTCCTTCTCGTGGTCCAAAGCATCGTGGACACTTGCTAGCCCATTGGTCAGTAGTACTTAGGCTTAAACCTTGAGTGTGGATGGAGTTGGAAAGCTGGAGGACTCGGGAGTATAATTCAACACTGTGCGAGAAAGGGACTCGCAAATTTCGTTTTTTGTGTCTGGAGCCTCGAGCATACAGAGGCAACTTGCTCCGGCTGTCAAGGAATGTTGAGAGGGCCTTGACAAAGGAGTAGGTCGAAAGAACGGCGGTTTCCCAGAGAAAGTGATGGAATTGCATGACTGGAATTGAAAAAGCTGTCCGTGGTTTGTCAGGGGAGCATGCAAAGTATCCACAGTGCACGAGTCGTACCACATCTGGCATGCATTTGCAAAAAGGCACGTCAGCAGTTTGTCGGTCTATGATGTCAGAAAAGGAAAGTGAAGAACATTAACATTGTTCAAAGAAATGCTGGGGATTTCAAAGAGAACCTACGTGTTATACCAATGAGATGCAGCTTGCGTGTGTGGACAGCAGTTTCCGTACATGTGCAGGTATTTGGCGGCAGCACAAAAGCATCGGGGAAGACGTCCAGTTGGAGTAGGTCTTTTGACATGATAGGTAGGTTGCGGTGACTATCAGCTCGAGTTCAGTCCATCGATTGCTAATATTTTCACGGATTTCAGCATAACGGCGCATCCGGTGATAGGCTGCGTGGGCTGCGCTGGGAAGGTCAACAGCTTCTACGTCTACATCCATTTCTACATCAGGCCCCGCATAACTTCCAATGTATGGTTGAAATATTTCTCTGTCTGAATTGTTGCTGGCATGACGTCCTGTAACTCGTGGCCTTCGATCAATGAAGCCAAGCTGCTCCGCGACAGCCAAGTCTTGATGGTATTGCTCCCGCTCAAGCCGCTCGCTGGATGCATCTCGTAGCTGCCTCCTGGCTGTACGTCTTCGTCGGGAGGTTGAAACAGTTGCAATCTCATTCGAAAAGAGAGTAGGGTCGTGGCGGCAGCGGGGCATGAGCACGTCTAGATAGGTTGCAATGGCTGGGTCAAAATGCTGGGTTGGGGCGGGTGGAGGGAAAGGGTGGTTGAGCGGTAGGGTTGAGTGGGGCGAGGAATCCAGCCAGAGGATGTTGAAGTGATGTTGTTTGATGTGTGAAGAACACTTGATTGCCTGATATTGCTGCTATCCGGGGGATAAGGCCGTCCGGTTCAAGGGAGGCCGAGGGAAAGTCCGGCCAGAGACCGGGGAGTGCGTCCAGATGGGCAAGCGACCGGGGAGAGGGTTTCCATGTATGGGTTGATGGGAATATATGTAATAAATGCATAGGTGCTTTAGAGCACTTCTGGG